>DWMF01001486.1:0-11404 GCA_018244815.1 Parelbella polyzona | reverse complement strand
CTATCCTATCCAGAAACCTAGACCAAATTACGGGTACACGTGAAATTTGATTGAAATCGGTTCAGTAGTTTTGGAGTCTATTGTCAACATGCATCGTGACACGAGATTTTTATATATATAAAGAAAGATAAGTACGATTGGTTATAAGTGACTGATGGTTATAAAGATGCAGTCGTCATAAGAATGTTTGTCTGTTTATTCTCGCTAATTCCCTTGCGTGCTTGGCACAGAGCACGGATTTCCAAATATCCTTACAGTCCCGCCGTGCTTCTTCCAAATGAATATTCTGTTCCTACATGTCCACGGGTTTCTAACTCTACTTCTAACTCGTCCATCATACAAATCACCCATTACAGACAGTTATTTTTAATCATCTTAGATGTATTTCACGCTATGAAAACCTGATAGAGCTGACACTTATTGTTAATGGCCATGGACGCATTTCACGCTATGATACCTCGATATAACTGACACTGTTGTTGTTATTTATATATAGTTACCGTATCTAGCCTGGGTCTTACATATTTTACATAATTATGTACATATGTATGTGATGGTATCTTTCATGTTTCTCTGGACAATGTAAAAAATATTTTTGAACGTCATATGTAGGGTTTTAAAATAAAAACAAAGAATTAAACATCATTAATAAAGAAAATACATGGGAGCAACAAAGAGTTATGTTAAACAACTTAAAACGTTAGTAAGTTAGTATAATAAAAACTATTTTCTAAGAAATGTTACTATGAAATTGCGACAATATTGGTGTAAATTTTTAAGAACACTGCACAATTTACAATTAATAGGTAGTACCAGGTAAGCATATGTACATATATCAGCCAAATACAAAAGTAATGAACAATTCCTAATGTAAATTAATTGACATAAGGTCAATTGAAACTATCTTATCGAAATACTTATTGGAAATGAACATTTTTGTTAAATTGTAAATTAGTAATTTTAATTATTTTCACGAACTAAGTATAAATTTTTAAATGTACTGATCGTGATGTTCCAATCGGTGAAAATTTTATAAATACAATGTTTTGATAAAAATACGGCTGATGTCGACCTAAAATTATGAAAGAGCTAAGAGAAAGAAAGAAGAGATTTCAAAACTACAGCAACTTTGAACACGTGTTCCTTCAAAATTTACTTAAAGAGTAAGTTCTTTTTAAAAAAGTCTTATTAATTAACATGCTAAGAAAGTACTTTTTCTTAGAAAGTAGTAAAACAGACAAGGAAAATGCTTCAAATCATACAACTACAGACTACAAAAACAGAAGGATATAGCAGCTAGTATGAAAGAGAAAAAAACACACTCATATAATCAGTGGAAGCGATTGAACAGAGTTATTGTTCAAAAATATGTTTTAACGCTAAGTAAGTTCTGCATCCTTTAAGAGAACTACTAGAAGCCATTAGTCTAACACTTCGTCGTTTCATTTATTTTAAATTTGAACCAATCTCCAGTAAAAGTATCCATTACATATATTACAATTTATCAAACGTAGTCCCAAATAAAGATACTCAGACTGTGTCCAATCGAAATTCCAGCTAAAAAGAAACAAATCCCTTACCTGAACTTACAAAGTCATCTTTACTGTCAAAGTTTTTTGTTTGTTTCTTTCATCCATAACATACTTTATTTCAAATTTGAACAACCTTCGTTGTCACACTGCTGATTTAAGATATAAATAACGGTATTAACCAAAAATTTGAAACAATTATTAAAATAGCAAAATTGGCAACTTTGCACTTACAGAACGATTAGCAAAGATGACTTCTTCCAGATAAAGATTAAACGTTGTTAGTAACAAAAACAGAAGGGGAGAATACCTGATAGCGATAGTCAAGGGGCTCTGGCGGTAAACTCACGTGTCCAAACTTGTGGTAAATGAGAAAGTCTTCCTCAGACTGGGAAATGTCTGTTCCTCTCCACCGAGAAAATCTGGTGCGGAATGCGTCCGCAACAGATGATGTAGAGCCAGTACAGTTGACGAGAATAAGGCCTAGCAGACGTCTGGGGTGTGCTAAGCCACAGCGAGCGAGAACATTTGCTCCCGCACCTTCGCCCAAACCAACAGCGTAGCGTACGTGAAGGAAGTCCAGAACAGTTATCAAATCTTCTCCCAAAGTTTGCAGAGAGGGGAACGGGTAGCTGTAAGCAAAAGTTGCAATATCACCAACATTTTATTCAGCATTCTTCGTAATATATGTATTAATCATTTAGTTGAATTAATGAAGCCATTGCATGTACCTTTAAAATGATTCGACAATATTCTCATATGTCATTTACATTTCGAACATTCAAGGTCAACATTGGATACTTGAAAACAAAATTCCGATTATTACAAATTATAATATATTTATTTAATCTTGTAGAAATGCATCAGCTGACTTATGTACCTACGTCAAGTCGGATGGTAACTTCGAGACCATATCAGAGGACCTCAAAATATAAGGTAATCATCCCATAAGTATGTTGACAATCATAAAATTTCAGGGAATAAGTCCACTTCAACATCTCCCCATCGACCGCGGTGCTGTTCTGACGCTTTTGCTATGCTCTCATAAATAAAATTGTTATATGGTGTTAAGAACGTGAAAACAACTTTGAAATTGCATGACTGTATTACTAAAGACTGTATCTACGACTTAGTGATAAAGTTTGAATTCAAAGTGTTGTGCAGCGATCATAAAAACGTTTGTAAATATTCATTATAATTGTGATCGGTTGAAACTCAAGCTGTGAGAATGTTCAAAATAGACTTGATGACTCATCCTATCAACGAATCAGTATTTTTCCGTTGTGTGAAGTTCTAATACATAAGACAATTCGTCACTTAAGTCAGTGTCGTTTGCACTGATCGTAGTGGTATGTAAAAGAAACGTTTGTCGCGTCCAACCTGAGCTCGTATCCCGTGGACTAACATTATTTATAACTTTTTTTAAATTATTATTTTCATGGAGAAACGTGTATGCTGCGCTGGTTATAAATCAGTTAACAACGATTCAACTTTTATAAAATCCAAGACTTGCAAATTAAACTTCGATATACATTGCGCTGGTATTTCCGAATCCACAATCCGAAAATTATCAAAAGACCCAAGAAGCTCATGCCTATGTCTGAACTATCGAAGTAAAATTCCAAAGAACGATAATTCGAACACCCCGATTCAGCAAGCACCAATTCTGGATTCCAGTATTGAGTCCGGCAAAACTTCGCCTATGGAAAACGTCACAATGCGTACAAAGGAGAGAACCGAAAATTCGACTACGCATGAGCAAGACAAATACTACTTCAATTACCTTTAAAACCTCCTACTTTCTCTTCTCCTCCTCCTACCTACCTCTTAAAATTCACAACCTAGACAATTTTATATGCAATACATATGAAGTTCTAGATAATACAAAAAAAATATAAGCTATTCCTTGGTGACTTCAATCGGAGCAATATTACTTGGGACGATTATTCTACTGACACTGTAAGATCTAGCTCTGAGTTACAAAATATGTTACTTGACTTTATTAGCTTACAAGGTATAAAAATATGGAACAATATTGTAAATAGCAAATCAAAGATTTTAGATGTTGTATTAAGCAATGTATTTGCTTTCAACCTCACTACTAGCAACAAGATACTCAGTGGAGTGGATTTATTACATCTATAGTTATAGTAACAGTATTATTTGTAGAGATATAGAGGGATCAAATTTTTGCAAAGCTGATTTCAATAAAATAGTTTCTGAACTTTATAAGGTTGATTGGAATAGTCAGTTAGGCAATAATTTGACTGTGGATGAAAAGTTGAATATTTTTTACAGAATATTAAACGATTTAATCCATCGCTTTGTACCCCTACATATTCATCAAATAAAAAATATCCAGCATGGTTCGTTCATGGCTCGACAGTACTTTAAATTTCAAAAGTCATATCGATATCATTATTAGCAAAGCTTATAAGTTTCTTGGTTTTGTGTTAAGAAATACTAATGAATTTAAACACATAGAAACGACCATACTACTCTACAATGTATTGGTCAGATGTTCCCTAGAGTGCTGTTGCGTAGTCTGGAACCCACAATATAGAGTTCACATAGACCGGATTGAAAGAATCCAAAAAAGATTTGTGCCGATATTATCCTGTCGGCAAAAGACATCGTTTTTGCTTGGCTACGCTAGTTAGCTAGATTTTTTTTAAATGACTCCCCTGGAGAAACGATGCTTGCATGACATAAATTTTATGTATAAAATAATAAATGGTATCTATGACTGCCTTGATCTGTTATTAAACGGTTTTTCTAAAATTAATTTTAACATACCAAGACGAATACCTAGACACAGAAAATTCAGAGCCTTTGTGATAAATCACAGTAATACCAACCTTGGCTCCAACTCTCCCACTAACAGACTTTCACGAGAACATCATGAGCTGACAATTTGTGAACCTACAATAGATGTTTTTGAGGATACGTTGACTGATATTAGAAGAAAATTTATGATAACGAACCTCTAATTAATTCACACATTAATGTTTTGAAATTTAAAAATATAATTAAAATACACTGTATAATAGCATTTCAGAAATTCTTATGTTATTTATACTAATTTAATTTAATTAATACATGTTATTATTGCAAATTATTAAACTATTGTTTAGAATTGTATAGTAAATATCTGACTTTTGTTGTTTTTATGCTAATAGTAGTGATAGACAAGGAAAATGTAATTATTATAGTTTTTATATGTAAATTAATATAATACTTAGCACCTCATGACATAAAAAAGCAATTTGTTGTGAATGTCGTGCCCATGTAATATAATAACGATAACAATATTAACCGTGTATTTATTATAGTAATTTGTATACCGTGCTTTGGTGAGCCTTAAATAAATAAATAAATAAACTTACGATTCAGGTAAATCCGGCGAATTCTCCTCGTGTCCCGGTACATCGACGTGGATGAAACAGGAACGTTCTTTAATTTCGGCCATCGCGGGACAGTTCACGAAGTCGACCAGCGACGTATCTTTGAGAAAATAAGCGTTTTACTATTATATCTAAATGATTCTAAAATAATATAGTTTACTAACAAAAATTCAGATTATCAGTAGGTATGCTTAAAATGTTACGAGTAAAACAGTGCTCAAGTGGACAGCAAATTATGGTTATCATAAAAGATATGATTAAGTGATTTGGACAAAGATGCTACCGCCAATATCTCCTAAAATAAACCCTTGAGATGTGTTGATAACTCGAGTTACTGCCACAGGTTTTGTGCTTGTAACAGTTTGTACTTCCATTTGCTGCCATGGCAGCACAAGGCTTTTGGATACATTTTATAACCATAATCCAGTGAAGAAGATGTTTACTGTTGTTCAATATTCAAAAATCATATGTCATGACGGTCTACTCTGTGAATTAAAAGTTTTTTTTATTAGAAAACCGATTACTTACGATTGGTTCCAAGGTCGTGGACAGTGAGAAAGACACATCTCTTGTCTTGTTGGTTCAAGTCGCCCTGGAATAATAATTGTTTGTTTTACAATAAGAGGATCTAAGTATGTGCCAATATTAGGCAGGACTGTTATACATAATAACATGAACTGCGATGGCTAAGGCGTTATGTTAATACGATTTCCCTTCAATTTGGTACGGATTGCTAAGTAAATGTTCCGCGTAATTGCATGTTGTACTAAATTGACGATATAACGTACATGTTTGTATATTTCATTAGTGCATTTAATCTAATAAATGTACGATTTGTTATATGTTGCAGTATAACTACATTTATACTTATGTATCTATCTTTAGCTTTATCTTATATTACCGTTTGTTTGGTATCAATTTTTTACTACTTATCGTGAATATAGGTATTTACTAGTTACTACATAAATACAGACGTCTGGAGATATATACTTCATATAAAACCTAAAATCTCATAAACAAATGTCATATTGAGACATCGGAAACATTGCAATTTTATAAGCTATTATGAATGTATTAGCACACAGGCTTCGGCTAGCAACAAAAGAACGAATGCATGGAGAAATAATAAAAGTAGGCCTAGATTGAACATTTACGGTCATTGTTCAGTCTGTAGATTATATCGCGAACACTGGGCAGGTGATAGCCATTGTTCCTAGCGTATAGCCTTGTATAGAAGACGGGCATTAACAGCATTGATAGAAGACATAATAGACAATGAACAATTGAGAGTAGTCTTGATATACTTCGTACTTGCCTAACCACTTTCTGTGTATTCATCTTAGTTAAAAAGTTGATTTTTTAAATAGTAAAATCTTATTGGAAATATCCTAAGGAAGTTGAGGAAGACGCCACCTGTATCCATACGTGTACAAATCAGATTCCATCCTAGAGAAAATTTTAAATTAGAAAACTCAATAATACTTTGCCCGACTTGGTATTTGAACCCAGGACCTCTTGATCAGCAGTTGCGCTTGCAACCGACCCACCAACGACGCGGTTACTAAAGATCTGTTGTCACTAGTATTGAAACCTAAAAGAAGGTTCTAGACCTAGAGGGTTTTAATGGAAGCAAAACAGATGGTAAATCTCAGTTTACATTGCAATATTACAACAAACTCATCTTGAGTGTTTCACTCTGTGGTTTAGATGAAAAGCTTTTTTCGTGTTCACACCTTTCCTATGCCCTTTTTCACCTTCAAGTGCCCTCAGTGCTTCCATTTCCCACTTCCTCATACCATCTCTCTCGCACAACCGTAGCCAGCGTAACTGCGTCTCTATTGAAATGAAATTCGCGAACTCAAACGTTATTCTCCCTTTTCCTTCGTGGGGAAATTGAAGCCTTATCTATTTTGCGGGTGAGTTAAACTGTTAAATCAGACCGATTAGAACTAAACTTCAACCTATCGAAATTAAGCTATAATTACGTTATCCTTGTGAGACACAGTATCTCTTAAACGAACTAAATATAATGGCTGATATACACTCTACTTTATTTTTCAAGATGGCAACCGGACTATAACAGAAAGTTCGATATTAATACCTATTCTAGAGTTTGGTAATCTAGTCTGAGATTATACAGATGGGTCAGTATTTTGGGCTTGCAAGGGCTTGGTTAGGTACATTTAGATGTGATCTAAGAAAAAATTTGGTCCCAACAGGGTTTCTAAAGTAGAAGTCACCCTGTTTAAGCGCTACCAGTTTTACTGCTGGGTTTCACGTGGGTAGGTTTATTATTAAAATACAACGAAACAACACGAAGACAGAATTAACAACATTATATTTTGTTCCTGTAGAACGATAGATAGTCTTATCTGTTGATATTTTGGATATTATAAAAACTTACCTGACCATGCCTTGGTATGTCCCCCTGATGCGGCGTGTAACAAAATATCATATCACAGAAACACACATGTCTAATTCACTAATGAATTGATTATTTTATTGTTTATTTTTTATTACCAACACCTAATTTTGATATTAATAGTTTTACGTGCCGTCTGTTTTTCTGTTTATCACACTTTTAAGGTGTTTGAAAACAGTGATAGTAATAATTTCCATCAGTATGGTTTCGCCAGTCGTCAATATTTGTATCATAAGATGAAAGCAAGAATTTGAGTTTTTATTATTATATACTTATATTACTTGTTATAAAAAGAATGAGTTAACTAGTGGCTTATTTTTTTAAACGCCTTAAAATATTTTTTTATCAACAAATTGAATATTGTTGCTATGTTAAAAAATCAGGAGCATTAATGCTCTAGTTGGACATCAATTTTGCGATTGAATAAATATACCGAAATATTTCATTACATTATAAAATATAACAGAATTCTTTTACGAAATATCTCTTCTCATTGCTTATAGTATTTGCGCTTTTTAATAAATCATATTAAAACTAAATATGGGTTGTATATTTTTCAACAGCAATATAGCGTTTGATAATTTTATATTATTAGCTGAGAACTCTTTAACCACTGAATCGTGGTAAGACCGGATTCTCTTGAATTAATAGATAGTTCAGTCGTCTTCAAGTGAATGGGAAGACGCGATAACAACTTGCTTCCGATATCAACGGAAATGCGTTCTAGTTGAACTCTTTCATTCATCATTGCCTCCTGTTTAAACTCCGCTATTGGGTTACCATTCAATTTCCTCGTCACGTGTACTCTGAATGGATAGGGTTGTCAAACATTTTTTCATGTACTTTTTATATAAAAACTGAAGCTAGTTTAGGAGCTGCAGAATACCGATTATGGTTTTAATACCTATAGCCTATAGATTCCTTAATATAATATAAGCATTAAATTAATAAATGGTTTTGTCTATAGGTTTTATATATTACGCACCAATTTTATTTACCTTAAAGAGGTTAATGAGGTTTAAAATTCATCTTCGTAATAAATTTTATTACACAATACCGAAAATGAATTAAGCTTTTCTATTTATTTGAGTACACATTGCATTGAGTGCACTATTTATTTGAGTGGTACATTATTATGAACTAAAAAGCACACTAAAAATCGAATTGCAATCTTTTTTTAATGGTAGTGTAGCAAGTAATAGTAGTGTAGCTGTAGGTACCAGGGATTTTTAATGGAATTTTATTGCATTTTGATTATTCGATTAATAGAAAAAGTATGAATTAACATTACTTCCAGCTTACCTGAACGTGAACGTGTATGTCGCCGCTGCGATCTGTACTGACCACGTATTTCTGTAACAAAAGATAAATAGTTTTAGTTGGTTTTAATTGCCACTCTTCATATCTCTTCTATAATCGTACGCTATTTTCACACTAGAGTACCACCTCATAAGAGGAATTGTTATATTAATAAATAATTTTATAAATTTTCATAAAAAACTTAATAAAACAGTAGGTAGGTACCTATCTATTTTTTAGTTTTGCTTTTCGCAATATACCCTTTTTAGTACGTGGAAAATGCAACTAAAATCCTTCTTAAACTTGTAAAGCTTTATTAATTTTTATTACGAGAACAAAAATTTTAATTATACCGTTTCATGACAAAGTATTAATGAGTTTTACCATAAATATAATATGTACATAGTTGTGAAATGACTCGCAGAATTCTAATAAGTTTCCGTCATTTAAACTGTAGGGCTAGAATGTAATTTAAACTACTGAATCGAGTGTATATATTCATAATGACAGTAGAATATTTATTTTAAATATACATAGTAGATATGATACAATCGTACCTGATATACCTAGTCAGTTATACCAACGATTCGAGACGTCCAAATGTCAGACTCGTTTATCGCCGTTCGCGTCACTTTACGACGCTTTGACATAACGCGAAAAGTCGGCGGATATTTTGAAAATGGGTTAACATTTCCGTCGAGAAGGTAACACGTCAATACTGCTGAAAGGCTAACCAAGACGAAAGCCACAACCGCCCGATAAAAAATTGACAGCGGTTACATTTTGAGAGAGTGAGTAAAATACGTATAATAACATGAAAGGATAAAATAAATAATGTTAACATTTTTGGTTTTATGTTAATTAAACATGTTTCAGGTATTACGAATTTCTTCTCAAGATGTCACGTTTCCAATGTTATTCGCTTTTTGCTTTCGTCTATTGCTCAAGGTCCATATTCATCATGGTCAGCAATACATCTTCAATCCAACGTTTATTAGTATCCCCGTAAAAACATTTTTATCCAGAGACGCTGCTACCCTGGGTCATAAACTGAAATACCTCGTGTCATAACTTTTAGTGACATATAATATTCTTTTAGCTGGAACCCTACAGAGTAATTGTTGGTGCTTAGCAGAAAAGTACTAAAAGTAAAAAGCGGCAAGTCATACTTGGAAAGAGATGTAATACTTAACAAGATGTATGTAATCTTCTTATCAAATCAGTTAGCAATTGTGTATTCCATACCCTAATGGGTTTATGTGTTCTATTGTTAAATACACTTTTTCCTTCTGAATAACAATGGTCCAGATACCAGTCTAGCACGCTGGTTGATTTTGAGGCAACGGACTTCACGGCGTACATATGTATACTCTCAAATATACACCTCTGCACCGTTACAGCAAGTGAAATTCAAGATTAAAAACGTACTCTACATTAAGTTACAAGTGTGTGCCAGGGTTTAGAGTAGAATTGAACACGAACTTCCGAAATAGGAGGCAAAATTCAAGACAACTGTGGTGCAATTTACAAAATTGTATATCTACAAATCAAAATTTTGATATACCATCAATTTCACAAGTGCGTTGGTGTGGAATATATTATGTTATCCAAGACACTTTTCAGAGTGTTGTGAATACCAATACAACAAATATAAGTAACATTGTAGTACGAGCACTTCATTTGTACTGAATTAAAGGTAAAGGACTCCGAAATCCACTTTCACTGAAGTTATTCAATCTTTTGTGCTCGGATATTTCTACGAAGCCGCGAATTGATAGCAATAGAGCTGGCTATGCGGTCTATTTCTCGAATGTTCCATTCATCGAGAACTTTTATTTTGTACCCGGCATTTGTACCGAAGTTTATTGAATGATAGCGGCTCATCTTGTACATTACTAGAAAGAACGAAGCTTTGTACAATACGAATAGACATGCAATATTTAGTAATAGACGTGACTGAGAATGTTGGAATCTTAAATATCCGGAACACGTTCCTAACATTACATTTTTGTTTCACACCTATGTATGTATGCTTAAGCGAGTTTATATTACAGGTTTTTTCAAAAACAAAGTGTTTTTAAAGAACTTCTAACAATATTTACCCATTTGATTCAACGTAGGTATCATTTATAGCATGCTAACCAATAAAATAGCGAATTGATAATCTCAAATGAGATATATTTTTCCGTGTTCTTCCCATCGGGAACTCCACGGTAATTTGTACTCGGTTTTATTGGGGAATGGCGGCTCGTTCGAACATTTAGGTACGGAAAAAAACGACGCAGCCCGAGGGAATAGATATTGCAAATACTCGAAATGTACATAGACATAGTAGACATCAGGAAAAGTTCAAAAGGAATATTCCTTTGATGCACTCAATGTATTAATCCTCCCGGGTGCTAGAATCTTAAATTTAGTATGTATATTTAGACTACGAATAGACAGATTTATAATTTTCAATTTAGGTAATTAGATAAAGGGTTCATCATCAACAGCGTATTTATATTTCCGTTGCTATAAAGATCTCTTGGGCGTTAAGCCATCGTTTATCACGCTGATCGAGACCAGATTGACAGACTTCTTACCCCGAACTAATTAAATTTTCATGTAATTTCCTAAGCACACGAATATGTAAACAGCAACAAATCGACAGGCAAACAACACAAAGCCAGTACAACAGGACCAAAATAGCCCCGTGGCAATCACCACTCGCGCCCAATGCCAAAACACGTTAATTAAACTGTATGAAA
>DWMF01001485.1:0-11404 GCA_018244815.1 Parelbella polyzona | reverse complement strand
AAGGCAAATGTTGATGGACGCGGGTGCCGAGAGAGACCAACGCTCACCTATCTCGTCCAAATAGTTCAGATGCTGGCTAATGGGAAATCACATGTCATAGCGAGTGATGAAAGTAAAAGAAGCACTATGATATTTATCCCCCGGTCTCCTTTGCCTACCTTGTAAGAGACCTGGCGTGAGACACGTATTGGCTAAGCACGTTTTGGCTAAGCAGACACACGTATAGTTGGCTCACATAACGATCAACAGCGCAGATTTTTTATAACATCTTCTATTTTATTTTAAATGTCTCTTGCTCGTACACATAATTACATACGTCTCCGCCGCCACTGCGCTGCGACCAGCGGGAGCTCATGATGAAAGACCGCGTACAGGTTCGAAACTGGTCGGGCATTCCGATAAACGTACATGAGGACATCATTATACATAAATATCTTCAATTTGCAGAATGAGGCTGTACCTGTTGGTGATCCCGGCGTGTCTGGACTTGGGCACCCAGGTGGAGAATGTAGCGGTGGCCACGGGCTGGGGAGCATTGTCCTACAGAGGTCAGAATGCTGACGTTCTACAGAAGGTGAGCTGTTGATCCTCCTCACATTGCGAGGAGATGTACCTTGTAAAGAAACGTAACATCGCGCCTGTAACCAGGCAAAAGAGTGTACGACACTCCTACGATTCACCACTTAGATTTACGTCCCATGGAATAGGTAGTGAGCCTATTGCCAGTCAACGGACACAGATCCAGACTCTATCCTACTAGAACTAGAGTACTACTAAAACTTCCTACTACAAAATCTAGAAAAAACCAACCAAGTAGTATCCGACCCGAGGCTTGAACTCAGAATTTCCCGATCACTTGACCAACGCCGTCGAGTGCATGGAATAAAATAAACAAGAAGTCAATCCTTTTTTGAGATTGTCATTGATCACATTTAATAATTGAATAAATAATAGGCTGTATGAAAAAGTTATCTTGATATGGTTGTTCAGTGTGGATTTTATTACTGTTCTCTGCCGGTAGGGACCTTAATTTTTCCCCTAAAGCCTCGCAGTTCTCATTGGAAATGTATGTACATATTGTGTTGAGGCTTCATTGACATTGTACGTTGAATATATATTTATTATATTATATTTTATGCGAAGAGCTGAAGGTCGACTTCAGTGGCGTGCTGTCGGAGGCGAGGCCTGTGTCCAGCAGTGGGCGGGAGTGGACTGATGATGATGAATATTTATTATAATCCTAATAACCAGTTATAGAAAAATCCAATATACACGATCTTATGATTGCAGGTGGAACTGACCAACTTCACAGAGGAAACCTGTTCATCATTGATACTTGTCAATCGCAACATGCCACAAGGCTACGATCCAAGGACCCAGCTCTGCTATGGAGACGTGAATGCACCCAAGGATACTTGCTCGGTATAATAATTAAATATCTTGGTATATTCATACAACTCCCATTCCCGGGGTGAGGTATTGGTAAAATCCCCACAGTGGAGGTATGCACTGTTTGGGCCCAGAGTACGATCTGCATCAGACACACAAAGCATATACAGACAACACACATACAGCACACACCCACAGTACATCCACACACATACGCGCTGTAAAAATAGAACAGCTTGTAGGACTCTAAAACGTATAGAACTTTTTAGATATTCATAACGGGAAGTTGAAAACGTAAAAAATTTGTTTTCATGTATGAGTATTTTTTTATTCAGATTGTTGTGATTTGCGATGTCGTGACGCGGGCCGATTGTGCCACAGGGAGACAGCGGGGGCCCGATCCAGATCAAGAGTTCCGACATCCATTGCATGTACACGATAGTCGGGGTCACCTCCGCTGGCCTGAGATGCGGGTTGCCGGGTCAGCCGGCCATCTATACCAAGGTTTCCTACTACGTGCCTTGGATTGAGAGCATCGTGTGGCCGTGACAGAGGCGAACCTCAAAACGTGGAGTCATTGATTTGAAATGAAATAAATGCTGTTATTTTATACACATACTGTTTTATATTAGAAAAACCTAATAGTAGCCGTGCCTGGAATGGAACCCGGGAGCTCTCGCTAAGCAGTCGCGCTTTCAATCAGTAAACCGATGAGGCAGTCCAATTTTTCTTATAGTCCTCTATTTACCACAAGCCTGTCCACCCGCTGTCAACCTCCCACTGTGCGGCAGTGTTTCCATTGTGACATGAGATTATCCCAACATTGCAAAAAATTAAACACAAACTTAACAGATATAACAGTCTTTATTAGATACCTATTATTAAACCACACAAAAGTGTCTTTTATAAAAATTCGAAGCATATGATATGTTTAGAAGAAGCACGGGGAATAATCAAATTATATATTGGTCTTATAAAAAAAAAAACATACAGACAAGACAATTTAATGGCGAAGAGAGCATTAATAAACAACCTCTGCTGTTACATAATAGTTACTCTTGTACATATTATGTAATGAATTAAAAATAGATACGTGTTATAAAAATATTTTGTGCCTACTACCTTAGTGAGACTGCGTGCTATTATTTACATACAATGTCTTTTTGATGTTTCACATCGTCTTACAAGTTACAACTTAAACTTATATTATTACTGGCAACCATTTGCATAAGTATAATTTCGCGCTATTCAAACACGCCGCCGTGACGTCATCACGGAGGTTTCAAGTTATCGCACGCGGGTTATACCGCTATCCGTTGTAAAAATCAAGTCATGGAAGTGCTGCACTTAAAACTGTTTCTTATTTCTATCCTTACAATATGAATAAAAAATATGGCAGAACATTTTGTTTTTATTATATCAAAGTAAGTATAATTTTTTAAATGGAAATTAATTATTTTTATTTAAAAAATGATTTTCTTTCAAAAATATAACAATATAGTGGTAAATAAGCATATAATAAAATCTTAAGTTTACTTTTTATATTATGTGGATTTCCAAAAAGAATAACAAGATTGTCTGTAAAATTGTGTTGTTTTTGATATGTCATCACTATTTCCACGGCTTTTGTGTGATTTTACTAATTTCGCCTCTCGTCACCCAAAAACAAAACAAAATGGCGGATTACAGAGAATCCACACTGCGATTAAAATTAAATTACATTTATAAAATTTAAAAAAGAGAAAGTTTGGTGATAGTATAGAAGAAGTAAATGACTTTCGAGACGCTACGAACGTTCCAAGATAAAACCAGAACTCGGTCCAAGTGACCAGAATCCTAGTTTCAATCGTGCTGCTACGGTTATTGGGTTTCGTCGGGCCACACTATCCCCTCGATCCAGGATACGTAGCTCTCCACCTTGGTGTAGAGGGCCGGCTCGCCAATCATCCCACAACTGCGCCCAAACGACGTTATACCTATAATAGTGTACATGCAGTATATCCGCTCATTCTTGACCTGCAGTGGACCTCCGCTATCGCCCTGCAAGGAAACAGATAAAAGCGACTTTATATTTCACATTTTTAACTTCATAAAATTAGCACCACTCTCTACCTTCCCCCGTGTATTGAACACTAGAATAATCGACTTTGTGAAATAGCCTATTTTAATTAACTTCATACAATTAGTACCTCGCTATTACGTCATCACGGCGAGATGCCTAGTCAGTTTCTTTGTGTCATACGTCGCTCACCTGACAAGTGTCCTTAGACGCATCGTTGCTCCCATAGCAGAGCTGGGTCTCCGAATCGAACCCCTTCCTCAAGACGCGGTTGGGGGGAAAGCGATTAGAACAGTAGCCACCCTCGAATTGTTCCAAGGACACCTGTAAATTTTAATCCTATTAACTAAAACATACTGATTACTGCGTATACACACACACACACACGCGCCTATACACATATACGCATAAATTATTTATTTTTAGTTTTTTAATACACCAGTAGAAGATAACACGATTGAACACAAATATCTCTAAATGCTAGGTATAGAAGAGACGTAAATGTACAGTAGGTAGGGGAGTACTACTGTTAAAATGACCACTGATAGATAAAATCGACGGGTCCCAAAACTCAGAGGGTAGAACTGATAATGACTACTGGGGTATAAAAAAGAAAAAATATATCAATTTTTCTTATGATTATTACAAAAAAAATCCAAATAAAATATTTTTCAGAAACAACGTACATAACATCACGCCTGTAATCCTCGAAGGGGTGGGTAAAGGTGTGTAGTTTACCTGTCACCAGTTACGTTTACGTCCCATGGAATAGATGACGAGCCTATTGCCATATACCGGGCACAGATCCAGACTATGGGTCACTAGTAGAAATTCTAAATTAGAAATATTCAATCGGGTACTACCCGACCCAGGAATTGAACCCAGGACCTCTCGAATGGTAGTCGCGCTTGCATCAAAGCAGTGGCTGCAGAGTGTCTAAGAATTCAATCTCCCACGCTGTAAAAACGGGTTCAAACATTAACGTGTTTTTCTTTATGAAAAATGATCCTTTTAATATAAAATATAGTTCGCAGTCACGGTAAAGAAACGGGGCCTCTAGACTACTTTCCTTGACAGATATAACATGTGAAAAACTTTAACCGAACACTGTGTAAAATGGTCTGCCAGAATTTGAGCCCATGACCCGCGAAATGGGAGATTGAATTCTAAGCCTCTAAGCTACTGCTGTCGCTTTGACGTTATTACATAAAAAACTACAATATTCTCACCTTTTGCAGGGTATCGCTGCTGTTCCCTCCAAAGTGCGTCACGCCCCATCCAGTGGCCACAGCTGTCGCCCTCGTGCTCGTATCGTCTCCAGTATCCAAGCAGGCGGGCACTAAGTACTCATTGATATTTATCCTAAAAAGAAATGTGCTGATAACGTAACACCCCGCTTGTAATCCCCGAAGGGGTAGGAAGAGGAATGCAGTACACTCCCACGTTTCACCAGTGATGTTTACGTCTCACGTAAAACAGGCGGCGTGCCTCTTGTTATACAAGTTAGAAAAATTCCAATATTACTCGTCCCGAGATTCGAACCCAGGACCTATCGATCAGCAGTCGCGCGCAACTATTCCACTAACTAGGCAAGAACGTGCAAACAAAAGTCGTGTTATAATACATAATACATAAAAGTCACTACTCTCAAAGTATTATTGGGTTTTTCTAACGTGCAATTCCCAGTAGTGCTCCAGTCCACCGAGTCCTATACTTACACCTGCCCCCTAACACAAGGCTCACCATCTTTCCTCTCTAGGTCAAACATCTCTCGATTTAAAGATACAATTGCACCCATCAGTTGGAAAGACAAACGTAAAACATACTCGGAAAAAATTCCACCGGCTGCAGAGCCCCGATAATATGTAATTGCAAGTAAGAGAAAGCCAGAAAGTTGCATGAACTGCTGGACGCCAATGCCTTCTCAATATGAGAAATAATAAGCCACAATCTCTCATCCTGGCCCTGCTGCCAAACTTGTTTAATCTCATCAGTTCCAAGCTGTTCAGGCTTGCTCAAGATGTTTTTCTTCGGCTTTACATCAAGTGCCATTTATCATACACAATTTTTTTTGTGAAAAAGCGCGCAGCGGGAATCGTACAGTGGGATACCCTCAGCGGGGGCTGAAGTCTAAACCAATACCACCAGTATCAAAAGAATAACACCATGGATAAGAACAATTATATATTTTTTCCATTTCTATTTTTTTGCACCTGCCTTTTTTTCATATATTACTGTTGTCCACGGGTTGACCGGTGAAGAATACCACTAGGTATTAAATTCGCTTTTTGTTTTGCCTGCATATGGTGTACAATAAAGAGTAAATATTATCATCATCATCATCGGCCTACTTCCGTTCACTGCTGGATACAGGTTTCTCCAATAGCACGCCACTGAGCTCGTTCTACAGCTCTTCGAATCCAATCATTGTCAGCCACTTTGCGTATATCGTCATTCCAGCAAGCTATGGAGTGAATATATAAATAAATAGGGCTACCACCATATATGCCTACCGTTTTTCGGTCTCGAACAGGGCGATATCATGGTACTTCATGGGAGGGCGGTAGTTCGGGTGCAAGAGCACGCGCTTAACCTTGTACAGGTTGGAGCGATTATAGGAAAGCTTATTGAAAGTGCCCACCAGTACAAACGGGTCCCCTTCCCTGGAACAAGACACCTTGGTAACCAATTGCAATGATATTTATTTTATTTGTTTGTTTATTGTCAGTTAACACGATTACAGAAAACCACTCACATTAATTAACGCAATCTATAAAACATAATACCAAAAACAAAAATTAATAAACGTTTATTGCATATATATTAAAATGCACAAGAGATAAGTCAGCAGGTGTTAACTAGATTAAAAGATTCAAAAAAAACAGAAGCGTACATTTAAAGCTTTCCATTTGTGAACAAATAAGTCAAAATCATATATATTTCAGGTGAGTAAAGATTGGCATTCAGTGCTCTCCCTATCCACTGCTTGAGGGAGCAAGAGTGCTTTAATAATACGTAATTAAATTCAAGAACGTAACGCCTGTACTTCCCCAACGGGAAAGCAGAATAGAATAGTACTAACCACGTTTCACCTGTTATGAGTATGAGCGTGTGTGCGTTTGTGAGCGTGTGTGTGTGTGAGAATCTTATGTCTTATATTATTCGTTTTATGTTTCGACTCTGCCCATATACGTTTAGAAAAATACCTCCTTATCCCTTAATTCCCACTAACAAAAAAGGTTTTCAATTTTCTATTTTAATTTTTCAAAGGCAGACAACATATTGGTTGCCCCTGTAGCTCGGGACCAGAATGCGAGCTACAGTACCTCCTGTCTGCCTAATTAGAGTGGGAGCTCTAACCGTTCAGCCAGCGATCCCGGGAAGGACGATAATATGTGTGGCCGCATATTGTCGTAAGAATTGGTAGGCATGGGAGAAGACAATATGTGTCTATCCGGTGTAGGGGAGTCCGGAGGGGCGTCACACTAGGAGGCTGTGTGTTGCGTGGGAGATCCCGTGCTCTCCTTCTAGCGCAGTGGAAGGCCACAGGGGCGGTTTTAGCGCGATACAAATCCCACATAATCCGGTATTTCTACCAAGATACCACCGGGTGGGTATCTTTTGAAGGTTTTCAACTCGACAACAAAAAAAGGCAACACATTGGTAATGATGTTGCAAATGTGCAGATGCGACGGTGACCACTTACTGTCAGAGTTTTCTGCCTGTTTCTTATGATGTGTACGATAAAAAAATCCAAGTATAACTCACGATTTCTTGTTGAGCGAACAGTGTCCAGCAGTTAGTATGAATTTGTCGCTGATCACTGAACCCCCGCATAAGAACGAAAGATTTTCCTCTGAACCGTAGCCCAGAAGCGCCTGGAACAGAAATTATATAGAAGCCCAAAATACTTCCCACCAGTGAGTTTATCATTGTTAGGTGTAGAGCCAAAGTTGAAGTGCTAGAACACGACCAAATGCGAGGGGTATAAAAGCCTGCTGGCTTGGCTAAGGACTACATTTGAGCATCAATGTTTTGCGATCATCATCATGATTGACCCTTTTATCAATACACTGTTGTTTTAGTACTTCATCTACAAGCAGTGACCACTAGGCTGGTTATGAATTCAACCTCTCACTCCGGAGGTGCTGGGTTCAAATCCATGGCGTGCATCTTTTTACAAAAGTGCGTTTTAAGTTTAAATATCACTTGCTAACGGTGAAGGAGAAAATCGTGAGGAAACCTGCATACTTTATAATTCACAAAAAAATATATATTCTAAGGTGTGAGAAGTCTGCCAACCCGCACTTGGCCAGCGTGGCTTTAACCCTGTCAATATGAGAGGAGACCCATATTCCAACAGTGGAATGATAAATGGTTCGATTATAATTATTTATTATTATCTACAAGTACTTCTATCCCTCAACCAAATATGTAGGACAAATATGTGATTGATTGGATAAGAGCCCATTTTATTTCTGCTACTTAACTCTATGTAACATTTTCTGCCACCTTCTCTGTCTCTTCCACCCCCTGCTCGTCCTCTCACCTCCTGATCACTCCCCTTCTGTTCTCCTCCCTTTCTCCTCATATCACACAATCACAGCCTATTTATCCTTAACCCTCTTACTTCTACTCTAATTACTGATAGACCCAGAGTCAGCATTGAATACGTTTACATCAGCATCTTTTAAAGTTTTAAAATACGACTTACCATGTGAGGGAACTCCCCCTCGAACGCATCAGTGCCGCCCACGATGAAAGTGCTGATGTCGTGCCGACAGTTGTTAATGCGGCGATGCTGGCCCCGGTCGCAGGGGAACACGAAACGCTCCTGATACTCTATGCACTCTGCGATTTAAGGGTTACTACATGGTTTATAGTTCGGATAGGTAGAAAGAGTGACCAACATTCTACAAAATTTCTTCAGTATGTTGACTGCCACGTTGGTCGAATGGTTGCAGGTAGACTGCCAATTGGATTTTTCTAATTTAGAATTTCTAGAAGTGACTCGTGGTGCGGATCCGTGCACGGTGTATGTCAATATGCTCGCCAACTATTCCATAGGCCGTTAACATAACTGGTGAAAAACAATGTATATCATCATCATCATCAGCCTACTCCCGTCCACTGCCGGACATAGGCCTCTCCAAAAAGACGCCCTTGAGCTAAATCAACAGCTCTTCGTATCCAACAGCTGCCGGCCACTAATCTATATCGTCACTCCACCTGGTTAGAGGGCGTCCTACGATACTTCCTATACAATATTAGACAAAAGTATGACTAGACAAACTAAACACAGAAACGTACTGTCCCACGCTTTCTTTCCAGTCTTCACTGCTGTCTTCTGTGAGGATATTGCCGGACATTCTTCTTCTACAAATTTTTTATCTACTACTTCGGTCGGCTCCTTTGGGTCAGTCCTGCGATAGTGATTAGATTGAAACAAATTGAAAAATAAGGCATTTACCGAGTGTTAGCGATTAATTTAAGTGATATTCTATGCGTATTCAAGGGTCGCTTAATATTTAGCGCTAGTAGTAGATACGCATCGGTTATGGTTGCGTCCTTTGAAGATTTAGAATTGTTACAATATATTTCAATTTCCCAAATTGCACTACAGGTCGACGTGAGAATCAATGCCACCGCTGATGTATAAAAAAAATGGTATGGAGACGATTTGAATCCTGGGAAGAGAACCTTTCAAACTAATTTTAATTATTTATATCAACCTATAAAAATGTAAAAGCAATGAAAGATTACATGAGATTTACGCAGATCAAGTATTCATAAAATTAAATTTACCTTTTGGGGTAGGCATCGGAGAACATAGGGGTAGTGGGTGGGTCCACTGGGGTGATTTTAGGATTCACTGGTTTGTTTTTTGTCCGCTCTGGGGTGGGATTTGGGAGCAATGGGATGAAATCAATGTAAGCTGCAGTAGTTTGAGGAATCGGTTGGGTTGTCATCCATTGTGAACCTGAAGAATTCTGTTGAGGTGCACCGCTGACGGTGGGTGGAGCGAAATCAGCGCAGCACACTATTGGCATACTTCCCTTAAACGAACATGTCTGAAACAAGCACGGAACAAAAAAAAGTAAAGATTACAAAGTTTCTCAAAAAAACGAAATCCAGTCAGCATGGTGTAGCTAATATCATTAACACACACACACGCTGTCAGCTCGTCATCGTCCACTGCTGGACACAGGCATCTACAATAGCACGCCACCGAGCTTATCTTCAGCTCTTCGCCTCCACTGCCTGCCGCTTAGCGTATATAGTCACTCCACCTAGCTGGAGGGCAGCAATGGGGAAGGAGGGGTACCGTTATCATATCTTTTTCATCATAATAAAGTGTATAAGACCAGCATCTCTTCTATAGCGGACAATTGGCATCAATCCGCTCATTGGAATAGACCCGTGTCCAACAGTAGAACGATTAATGGGTTGAAAAACAAAGAGTATAATACCCTGGGTATTTTGTATTCCATGATATCTCTGATCGCGGAATCACATTTGTCGATGTTGACGCAAGTGCCCGGAACGTCGCCGCGTACAAGGCAGGCATCTCCTGAAATAAATGAATTATAATATAAATATACAAATGTACCTAATAAATGAAGCAGTAATGGGATATTGGTTTGAGATAGAGCCTGTCACTCCGGAGACCATAGGTTCAAATCTACGGCAAGCCTCTATACGAAAATGGTGGGTTGCAAGATTGAATATAACTGTTTTTTATTCTTAACGTTAGCAAACAGGTAGGCGGGCCACCTAATGGTAAATCACCGTCGCCTATGGACATGTGCGACACAAGAGGCGTTGCCAATACTTTGCCGGCTTTGAAGGAGAGTTCTTTTTACGCTTCTTTGGAATATCGTCATCACCCCCATATTATGGTGCTCTGGGAATATCTCAGAGGGAAGCTCATTTCACATTTTGCACTTGCTATAACGGTTAAGGAACACATCGTGAAATAACCTGCACACCTTAGATTTTACAAAAAAATATTCTCTAAGGCGTCTAACTTCTGCCAACCTGCACTTGGCCAGCGTGGCAGACTGTGGACCTATCTGGCTCACTCTGAAAGGAGATTGCTGTCCAATAGTGGAACAACTAAAAAGCCTAAAAAAAAATTAAGATCAACAGCCTCGCCCCGATGATGATGATGATGATGATGAAAATGCTACAGGTCTGCCGTTGTGCGCGCATCACATTAAAACTACTGGATCGATTTCGAGCAAACTTTTTTGTTTTACTACTTAGACAATTGGTCCTTATTTCCTTACACAAAATATTCAGGTATTTTCATATAATATACGGTACGTTATATGAAAATACCGTAATATTTTATTTATCGTCATCATCACCATCATCATGATTATCTGCCTACTCTCGTCCGCTGCTGGCCACAAGATGCTCCATCACCATGCCACTGAGGTCGTATAAGTATTAATTTGTAATAAATAGATTGTATGACTCATAGCGATGGAGCGTGCAAGACCCAACGGAATCGTGTAACATTTAAGGCAAGCTTCTACCCAGAACTTTGTAAGGTCTCATGAATTATCCATAAGTAAGAACATTTTCCGCACGTTGTTCCTCAGACTGCTTCGTTGGTCGCGTGCTCGCAAACGCAACTGAGGGATTATTCTATCTTTTTGTAATAGAAATTCCTAATAGTTGCTTGGAGTCTGAACCTGTGCCCGGTGTATGGCAAAAGACTCACTCAATCTATTTATCGTGTAACGTAAACGCAACTGGTAAAACCGTAACTGGTATTACACTCCTCTGCCTACCCCTTAGGGGATTACAGAAGACATTATTAAGTTTTTTTTATTTCTCGGCTCTAGATATATACATACATACATACATACATACATACATACATACATACATACATACATACATACATACATACATACATACATACATACATACATACATACATACATA
>DWMF01001484.1:0-11405 GCA_018244815.1 Parelbella polyzona | reverse complement strand
CTCGGAGCAACGACTCCGCACCGTGACTTACCTGAAACAAAGGCGAGATGTAAGCTCTGATTGCGTTACATAATGAAAGTTTACACGGCACACACAATAGCGAAGGAATTAGGATTAATAAATGAATGAAAAAAATCTTGTTTGTTCACTTTCGCTCACTTCAGACTGTGTAAAGATAAGTTGCGGCCAGCTCCGGTTGTCGCGAGGGGATGGTTTGTTGTCCATTAAATAAAGCCAAGGGAGAACATAGCTTTTCCCTTTAACTATATGTTTACTGTTGTACTTCTGTTTTTTATTATAATTTTTGTGGATTTCTTTACGGACGAACTAAGTTTTTGTTTCTGTAGGTTATATATTATTGTCAATTTAAGTACCTACAATATATGTATTATTTGACATTTGAATGTGCTAGACGAAAGCTGTACCTCATGGATAAAATTAGATGTTCTTCCGATAATTCCGTAATGAATTACGAATTCTTAGATATAAGTTACATATAACAAAAGGAATTTCTTTCTAAACGTTGTTCAGTAGCAAATTGTATATTAATAGAAAGTGACAGGGCAAAAATCAAACAAATCATAAAGTATTTATTTCAGAACGTGTAACTATACATAAAACTAAGTACATTAATGTTCTTCCATACATTAACAAATTTACATAACTATCATCTGTGTCTGGGGTCATCCTAGTAGGCATTTTTGTAATGCCTGTGTCAGGAGGCTCCACTCTTCATATCACATTTTTAGTTTAGCTTGTTAGTTTTCTTAGTTCTTGTATATTATCTATTTAAATATGTTTATATGGATCTTCGTCCTCAAATGGGCATGGGCGTGAGAATGAATGTGTATGCCTGTGTGTTCTTGTGTTGTGTCTGTGTGTTGTGTGTGTTGTGTCTGTGTGTTGTGCGTCTGTGTATTGTGTGTATGTGTGTTGTGCGTCTGTGTGTTGTGTGTCTGTGTGTTGTGTGGCTGTGTTGTGAATCTGTGTGTCTGTATGTTGTGTTGTGTTGTGTTGTGTTAGTGCACGTGTATGCGTGTATGCGTGTATACGTGTGTATGTTTACATGCGTATAAAAATTTCTACTATTAAATAACAGTTAAATAATGTATGTTAAAAGACCTTCAGTTTCATTGTAATTAAGTTCCTTAATCCATGTGATTAATCTTTCTTTACAGTATCTCGTTAACAATTTGAAAATGTCCAGTTTATTATTTATCTTGTTATACAAAAAAGATGATTGTGCTATGAATTGTCTTCTGGCGAATTTAGATTTTGTTTGGTGCGTTTGAACAAGATTCTGTTACCTTCTAGTAACTAACTCAGGATCAAATGTTAAAGTTTATGTAGTTTGATAATAATAGTTAATAATATGTATAGTTTTCGAACTGTCAATAAGTCGCTTTGTTCATACAGGTTTTGCGTGGGAAATCTAAACGATTTGAATAGCATTACTTCTATATAGATCGTATAATATATAGATCGCGGTTGACCGCGCCTTGTGTTAGTTATATCGATAGTAGCCAGTCGATAGAGTTATTACGTGATATCGATTGATTCGTATAAAAAGTACAGATGATTAATTTATTGTCTTGTGACTCAGTGATTGTTAAACCGAAACCGAAGACCTTTTCCTTATTGTAAAAATGAGTGAATAAAAAATATACGTTCATAGATATATACCCAGTTTAAAATCTTTTTGTATAGTTGATACAGCATCCATTGTTTCGACGTCCAGATCAGATCCCGCGCGATTAACTCAGCGTGTCTGCTCGCAACGTTTACGTGATCACAGTTGACTGGTTGTGTGGAATGAGCTAAACACATGCAAGTATAGATGACGCTGTAGGCGCCCTGAAGCAAGCACAGTAACGCGATCGGCGCTAGTGCATCCATTGTCCGTCGCGGTCGATCAGATCGAGTGTCGCATGACGCAACCGCACTGTGGCCGTGTGTTTCATTGAATCATGTGTTACAACCAACATTGTAAGTGTGATAAATAACGCCATAACCGGGTGCCCTTAGGATAGTGTTTGACGAGCTTATCCATCGTCGTTACTGTCACGCGATATCACAAACGAATCGCATGTTCTAATGCTCGAATGCGAGAGCGCTGGTAGCACATTTTTATCTATTATCGTGAAAGTGTACGGCTGTTGAAATAGCAACAACTCTGAGGGACCAGTATCAGTATAGCAAGTGCGGTAACACGGCCGTCCGCCGCGGCCGCCGCGGGCGAGATCGCGCTCGCTCGGATCGGGTGTCGCGTGATATGCCAATAGCGACTGCATGTTCCATTGTTTCGTACACGCTGGCACACCCAACTACAGTTATCCACAATTGTCATTACATGACTTCTTTTATTTCTTTCAGAATAAATTGTATTACTTTAACTATATACTCGTATAGTAGCGTAATGTACCGTTGAGCGGTGATATAAGAGTAAAATAACAATGTTAAGACGCCAGACGTCTACTTATAAATTCTTTAAATCGCTGTCGTTCACTGTACTTTTCTTCTAATATGACGTGACTGCAGTTTACACAAGGTTTATACAATATATTATACATAAGGTATTTTTGCAGTTATTATTAATAGCCCGGGTGATACCTGAGAAACTTGGATATACTGGCAACACAGTGCATACTTATAGTATTTTTCAGATATTATACCTAATCATACAAAACTAAGACGGGTCACTAGTTAATTGTGAAGATAATACTGTCGTCATAATATTATGATATACTAAAAAGAGTTAGAACTATTTGTCTAGGTACTCATTAAAAAGGAATATTGCACCAATTAAATGACGCATGAGATAGAGATAACAGTTTATTAACTTTGTAAGGAGTAGAGAAAATATTTTTAGTGGCTTTACAAATAAATAATGAATGGACTTGTCTCGTTGGTCGAGAGGTTGCAAGCATGATTGGACAAAAGCGGAGGTGGTGCGATAAGCTGTGCGCTGCGATCCCCAACCAGTGGACTAAAACAGGCTGATGAAGAAGACAATGATAACATTCTTTCTCCCGTTCGTCGATCACACTGAACAACAGAATGATTCCGTAACATTGTAAGATCACAATCCGTCTAGCACACGGGCTCGGCCGCTGCCAATACTCGATCGTACGATGTGCCACGCGTACTAAACCTATGCCAAATTATCGCAAATACGGTTACATCACCAACGGAGCGAGATTGAACGTATTTGTCAAAACCGCTCGCTTATAACTTCTGCAAGCGGGCCATGCCAGATTGGTGATTATAATAACATCTTGCCACAATTCACACACGGCCGTCGGTTCCTAATTAGGCAGCGTTTGCATGCATAAATGCATAATTTGACACCTAGCTAAAAAGAAAATTTCTTATCCATTTCACGGATGTTTGTTATATCTCAGTATTGAAAACTTAAGTTTGGAGCTAATAGGCCAGTAACTCTTTTAAATTCATATACTGCCAAGAAATAAAACTGTTGCTTTTTAAAATTATGGCACTCCGAGAGCTAATCGCGAGCATGAAACAATTTTCTGATACAAATAACTGGATTTAAAATTGAGTTTAGCAATATCCTATCTATCTATAGACCTTAATTTAAAACTCTTGATCTCTCGAATGCCAATAATCGACTGGCAAGTAATGAGTGAATTCGATTTTACGTTTCGCTGGATCACGTGGTCATCATCATCATCAGTGTGTATCGGAGCATCATCTCCGTTTGTTCTTGTCACCTCACTAATAAAGCATGGTTCCTTAAAGTACCAATTATCGAGCTTTTTTTTCTTAGCTGCTTTGCACCAATCAAAGCGACAATTGCCCTATTAATCTCATTGTCGTATTGACTAAATCAAGTATTTATCTGACAAATGATGATGATTGATTGATTATGATTTTGATGCAGTGGGTTTCTCTTTCGGGTTTCGTGTCGGTTTCTGCAAGATGTCTAAGTTCAGGTACCTACTGTAAACGGTATTTCTTTGCAACGCCACTCGTGTCTATTGAATCAGATACTTATACTGCCAACATACTACCTAAATGTTAACACTGTTTTATATATGTAATATGCTTTACGGTACGCCAATCACAGAAACCTTATTGAACCCTCGCCGTGGTTGCACATTCCTCGACTTCGTACGATCACAGATAAAAATAAGACGCCGAAACAAATATTTCGAGATTTGTTTTGATTGTTGAAGCCAGATCTGACGTGGTTGGCAACTGGCAAGAGCGTCAGTGATCTGTCTTTCTGTTTACAAGACAGCCATCAATGTCTTGTTGAAATAAAAATATGGTCCGTTTACGTTAAATATGTATGCGCTCCACGGATTCTTATTTGTGTGCATTAATTTTGTTTGCTCAATGTCTTCAATTGTTTGTTTGTCCAATTGTTATTGTTATTAGATGATCATGCTAAGCTCTTTACGGGATGGGCAATGAAAATCAAGTCCCAAATATCCTTACAGACCTGACGTATGTCGTCGATTTCGGACACTTCTGACTCCCTTATCAAATAGTATCTGACCTACATTGTTTCAAGTTGAATTTAGTCTATTTGAGTAAGTACTGAAAATTACGTATTTATAAAATTATTTTTATAATCTTTTACAAATGAAAGATATCTTAGCACGTTAACTGTCTTAAAGTGTAATACGTTTCGTTTTTGCTGTGATTTTTTAATGGTCCGTTACTGGTCCTATTAGCTTTACGCCGGTAATGTAT
The DNA here is from genome assembly GCA_018244815.1 of Parelbella polyzona. Lineage (NCBI taxonomy): Eukaryota > Metazoa > Arthropoda > Insecta > Lepidoptera > Hesperiidae > Parelbella > Parelbella polyzona. The sequence goes on along the minus strand of DWMF01001484.1, from coordinate 6,686 downwards.
TCAGTTCCGAAGTTTGGACTTCTGTCGTGAAAATATTTGCTCATATTTAATAATTTCAGTGTCATGTCATTAGCGATCGAAGCGAAAATAAATAACATTTTATTTAACAAAAGAATACTGTCTAATTTTTTTCAACTTTTTTATACACAAGTTTTCTTAACAAAAACAGATAACGTTTAATATAAGTATATAAAAAACCCATATTTTGGACTTGTAAAGTAGGATTTAATTTATAAGAACTAATCATTACACAGGTATTTTAATGTTGAAAACTTCATCATCATCTCGTTTAAGTCCACTGGTGGACATAGGCTTCCTCTGAGGTGTTTTCGCATATCCGTATCCATAATCCTCACGCCGGGTGTAGACACCCTGGTATCTCGGCATGGGTTCAGGGGATCTATTTTTTCTCCGCCCCGCTTGGATAGTTGAAAATTTAAATGCTGTAAAAATAGCAAGTTGGTAAAATACGCAAGAAAGGTAAGTAATAGGGTAGTTTATCAGAGTCACATTCAATGGCCGGATCTCATTTGTAATAAGCAGACATGCCTACAAACTGCCCAACGTAACATATGCCGGCTACCCACTCATACAGAGCAAACAAAATTCCGTACATTAAATGTGTACCTACATTGTAAACGAGTACCTACATTTTCAGTAACACTAAACAATGTAAAGTTACGCGCGTACGTACATTTTGCACGTGGAATTCCTTATGGCCGTATATCTATGATCTATCTCGTATCAGCTTCATTGTGGTCAAATGTATGATGCAATACGCTTCTTATTTATATCATAGTGTTATTTAAATATATAGCTACTGTACACTGCGTGTTACGCAAACATGTTAATTCAATTATGTCTGCATGTTCCAATCTATATTGCCGTAGTTCACTTATGCTGATGGATGTGCCGAGAGAGACAAAGACATAGTCAAATAAATAAATAAAACAAATAGAGAGACAGTTTGTCAGCTTGTTAAGCGCAAATCTAAGGTATACTATTCCACCTATTTGCGGTTTCATTTAAAATGTAATGTAATAGGCATTTATTGACCTGAAATCAGATGTACCTACTGTATTACATGGTCAAATGTCAAATTTGTCGAATACCGTGGCCGCTGACGGACAGCAGCTTTGGCAAACTTTTTGTGAGGAGCTATGCTTTGCAATTCCCAACCTGCACACATGGGATTTACAAGAAAAACCGTGCGCAGGTGTTTATTAGGAGAATCCTAACAGTGGGTTGAGACAGGCTGATAATGATGACGGTAATATGTTATTCCCATTACAAAAATAAGTGTAACTATGACGATGAACTGTCCACGTAGATAACAAGATTATACGTGGGCGGCCTGCGTCAATGCTCCCTGACCGATAGATAACTGCCTGAGTCTCTTGCCAGACCACTTGTTTTGCTCCGGCCAAAAATGCAAATAGATAATTTTGCCCCTACAGAGTCCGTAATTGGTGAATTGATTGCATCTTGAAATTCACAACATATCCCACTACGTAGCTTAATAGTTAGCATAATATGAGTATAGTATAATATGGGTATGAGGTGTCTGGGCGCTTGTGACTACCAAAAATATCTTGCATCATTCAATAGAACTAAATATAAACTTATATAAATAAATCACTTCTTTTGACCCTTCTAAGAATCAATAGTAAAAATTGTTGGCACAACCACTACTATAAAATTTTATTAGCTCACAACAACAACAGAAAGGCATTCACGTTCCAAAAACTAAATAATTATAATTATAGACTTGCTAAATCCACACGCGCGTGCAATTTCCCGCCACGTGGTAGCCATTTTGTCCGCCATCTTTGAAACGAGGCATATCTCAATCTGTCATATTTCCCGCGTCAGAGGTTAGAATTTATTACGCTGGCGGTCGTAATAGCGACAACAGTTGACGAAAACGACTCGTGGGCCTTTTAATAAATGTTGACTTACTTCAGCACACTGCTTTTGTTACGCACACGAGATTCTAAAAACTATGTAGGTATCTTCTATTATATATACATACATATATTCAAACAGACGTCATTATTGCCGTCCTTGTCATACTTTACGTATAATTTTAAAATAAATGGATACTATGTTTTTGCAATGTTGAGAAAAATATAAACGTAACATAAACAAATGTGATTTTTGGTTTCGGTTCCGCTATTAACGAAAACGGCGATAACTCTGTCGTTTAAGAAAAATGGTTAAGTTTAAACGTATAAGAAAAAGAAAAATATATAGTAAATAAATTTACGAGTATAGATTCAAATAATATTAGAGTGACATTTATAACTGTCGTTAAATACTAAAAGAAGTAAAATCTTATAAAATATCTTCGACAATATTATTTATATGTTTGTAGTTTTTTTGATTGCGCCTTAAGGGGTTGCCAGAAGGTATCAAGTACAACAACATACGATCCTGTGAAAGAATTTAGGTAAAACATGAACACGTTGAGTGAACTTTCTTATGAGGCCTTTTGGGGGCGCTTCGGTATAAGGTTCTTCAAGAAAGCCGTAAAAGAAATATCCTACAAAGCAGGCAACGCGTTGGTCACTTTTGTGGTGCCGCACATATGTATAGAATACAGTGACTACTTACCGTCAGGTGTCTGTCTGTATACGTGCGTGTATATTACATAGTTCAAATTGTGTTCTTGACTCAGTATAGTTTGAAAATGTGACGTCAAGTAAGCTAACATAACAATAGGGTCATTTTAGCATATGATCACGTCTGATCGTCTAATAGCTTATAACAAACCAGACTTCGAGCTACTACTAAGAATTTCAAGTCACGAAACACAAAAATACTCGAATCGGGGGTCGAATCTTCTCACTCAGCTATCGCCCCTGCAACGCGCAGACCGACGAGGCAGTCAATAGCTACTGCTATTCCATATTACATGTAAGTATTTCAAATATAAGATGTATGTTTTGTGATTCCCAATTTATTTTCCTTACAAATTTTCCTGTTCAACAAAATATGGAATAATGCGACATTGTCTCCAAGGAAAATTAGGAATAATAAAATTTAAATCTCATTGTAAATCAATACTCTTGAATTATCAATTTAATTTTCCCCCAGCGGATACGCGGAGACGGCGAGATGCTGAGAAACATATTGTAAACAGTTTTTTGTGATAAAAATCGCAAAAGGTTTGATTTCAGCTTTAGGGTTCAGTACTCAGTTGATAAAAATCTAATGAACCTTATGAACGACTATTCAATATTTAGTGAATTGTCATATTTGTTATGTTTGTAAGTAATGAAATTTTCTAAACGAAATAAAGAATATTCAATCTACATTTATTTTTAATCTAGAAGCGAATTTATTTAAACGTCAAATTAAATGTCAGTTAAATATATAGAACATACATATATATTGAATTTACTAGGGACCAGTGATGATAATGAGACATGTTGATATGTTAAGTAATAAGATTACAACTTATGAGTTAAAAAAATATCGTATTTGAATATTTAATTTGTTTTAAATATGTACCTATTTTTGCTAGGAGGATGATAATTGCAAAAAAAGTTCAAAAGAGTATAACATTTTGTATTTATTCGAATCCTATTGACATTTGAAAGATGGAGAAAAGTTGTTAAAGCTTTTCCCGTGCTTCCGAGCATTTACTCTCATTTAACTTCCCACACTCCGAGAGTGTACGAGCAACTTCTTGTGGAGAAATATATTTCTTTGTGTTCATTTTATTAGCTGGCAACATTAGGGAACCCAATCACGTGTCCCGACAACACGTGGCTGGCGGAATTGTACATTTCTTCAAGATTTTCCTTATCGTATCGGCGCCCCGATGAAAGTTTCAAAATGTAAATTGTAAATTGCTTCGGTTTCACAGAAAACGAACTTCGGATAAACAAAGCGTTTTTTTCGCACAATTTCGCTGTCGATAAATGATTTCGGCCGAAAAAATGCTTTATAAATAAGCAATTGCCATACATGGATGTATATACAACTGAATAGCTTAAAATATTCTGTTATTAATTTTCTGTGTGAGATGACTTATGCGTATGTATGTTTGTGTGCCTAGACAATAGCCAAACGAATCCAATTCAATCCAAAGTAGGACAACTGGCGAAAAATGTTGGGATTGGAATATGCTCCACCACGTTGCCCCAGTATGGATTCAAAGTGACACGATTTAGTGGCAAACTGAAACTACCGCAACCGATAATGTGTAAAAAGAACTCACAATTGCTTTTCGAAATTCGAATTTTTGGACAAATAGCTCGAGTGTCCACATATCAGAAAATCGATCACATAGCGTGTTGCCTAACATTACAAATCATTAATATTCGAACCTCATAAAAGTGCAATTCGTTAACACGGCTAGACTTCGGGTAATCTGGAAGAATCGATTATGAACGCATATTTTCAATTAAATAGTCAGCATTTGCTAGAAATGCTCTCCAACTGTGGAGAAATCTATGATTCGTAAGCAGTATAGCGTCATACATTGGCTCTTACAACATATCCTCAATTATAACTTTGTGTAGATGAAGCTATGAAAGCAAGCGACATAGGTTATTAACTACATCCACACTGGTAGGCATGGATACGATCATTATGCAGGTACCGGGTGTCCAATTGCAACTCATGAATAATTGATATGCACTAGAACCGGCGATTGAATATTAAAACTTGGCTTCAGTTTACGAAGTGGACTTGTTAGGTTGTGATGCGACGCCATTTGCAAATAAAAACGCACGGGAGCAAGGAACTGCACACGTGAGTATACTGGATGACAGAAGACACTATTGGTTCATACTGGTATAATCCGGTTTAAGTACATACTGTTTTACGTGAAAATTGTATGAAGAAATCAATAAAACACGACAGGCTTTGGCACTCGATGTACTCTGTCTATCCCGCAAGGAGCTTTCTTGATAATATAATAATAAAAAAAAGAAAAAGAAAAGTTAAGTGTATCGAACGAGTGTAATGTATTTACGGACCAATCAAGTTGCGCAAGTTGGAATATTTTCGTATGCATCATCGTAGAGGGGCATATGCCGATAATTCCCGTGCTGGGCGTACGGCGCGGTTGATTCTGTTCTGTCATTCTTAAATTTTTTCGTCATCCATTCTTTCTATATCCCCAAACCATCGAAGCGCGCCCGAGATATTCTTTTTCACCCGCCCGTAGATATTCTTCGCCCGTAGATATTCTTTTTCACGTGCGCTCAGCAATCGTCACAATCGTACACTTAATTAGTAATTCATTGGAGAATCCACTATGGAAACATGTGGGAAGTTTATATATTTTAAATCCTATATAGGGTAAACAAAACTTTATAAATTATATTTAGTAAATCGCATTACTTTTCCGAAACATGTAGCATTAAAAAAATAATTCGATAAATACCATACTTCTAGTGCTCAATCATATGTACATAATATCAATCTCTACAACAGTGAATATATTATTAACAACAGAATCTAGACACGCGCTCTTGGGCGTACGAGTATGGCGTACAGTGCATGGCAATAGGCTCACCTCCTTTTCCATGGTGGAACGTCGTACACTCCATTGCCAATCTCATTGGGGAAATGCAGGCATGAGAATTTATTGCGTCGTCGAGTGATTGCAGGCGCGACTACTAACTGACAGGTCCTGCGTTCGATTCCAGAGCCGGGTACTATTCAATTCTTCTAACTTAGATTATCGAGCGGAACTTTCTAGTAATGACTTGAAGTCTGGATCTGTACCTACCGTATGGCAATAAGCTTACCACAAACACCATAGTGTGAAGTAAAACGTAACTATTGAAACGTGGGAGTTTACTACACTCTTCTGCTTATACCTTCGGGGATTACAGGCGTGATGTTACGTTTTTGTTACGATATTATGTTCGTAGGTGTGGTGCGGTAACAGTGCGGTACCTACATATTTATGTAGATACAGCAGCTCTCACATGACGTAATCTACGGATCAGAATAACGCAGTGTACCCAACGCTAGGATACCACAAACGATCTTTAATAAATGTTTTCATCTTTTAAATCGTGTCATACCCAGTGCACATGACCTGTAGGTCCTCATTACTGTCGTCATACGGTATCAAGCCTATTCGGAGGGCTCGTGATGGTGTATAAATTTCGAAGTTTATAGAACTCTTCCCGTACTCCACTCTCTACTCTATTTAATTTACGTTTCTCCACCATAAATGGAGGTAAATTTAAGATTCTGTCAAAAGATCCCCTCACCCTTCCCGTATCTTTTTGTTGAAATTGTCATATAAGAGCATATAATTTCTTATCGATGTTGTAATACAGGCTTTCTCCTCTGTTAAATTCATACATATATGTAATTTGTATATATGTACATACATATCTTCAAGCAAGTCCAAGTGGTAGGCAGAGAGAGATCTGTTAAAGTTATGATTTTTAGCATATAATTTTCTATTATTATTCTAATTATTGTAAAACACTATACATATAGCTACGAAATATATAGTTTAAATATACATTATGTTCTGTAATATAGTTATATCCTGGCAATAGGCTCCCCAACTATTCCATGGGACGTAAATGTAACTGGTGAAAAGTGGGAATGTATTACAGTCCTCTACCCTTACTATGGAGTTTCTTTCGCCGCTTCTTCTCCATAGCGAGATATCTTCCGAAGCGGTGGTAGTTTCATTTTGACGTGCA
>DWMF01001483.1:0-11410 GCA_018244815.1 Parelbella polyzona | reverse complement strand
CAGGAGTGCAGTGGAGAGATTTCCTATAATAGATGGCAGTGCCTCCGCCCCGAAGGCCGTTGGCTCTGTCATTCCTAGCAAAAATGGGCAATCACAACATTGTTATAGTAATTGATGTGTTTAACACGGATGATGTCATTAATGTGATTGGGACATCTTATTCAGTAGTAGGTCTCGGTCAAATCATGTAACCGTCTTTCCTACGTTCAACATTATGTGTACATAACATTTTTTATCATTTTCCTTTTGTTTACTCTAGATATTTAGTTTGAAATATTGTGCTAATTTGTGACGTTCTTATATTTTCATTTCTAGTAAAAAAATATTTACTTTAAATACCGCTATTTTCATAAGAAATGTACTTACTTTATACTTATACTTTATACTTATACTTTATACTTATACTTTAAACTTATACTTTATACTTATACTTTATACTTATACTTTATACTTATACTTTATACTTATACTTAATACTTATACTTTATACTTATACTTTTTTATCGCGAATAAAGATTATTATTATTGCATTACGTAATACTGTTGTGTTTTGTATCAGAAAACGTTTTATTAATTATTCCGTTATTCCCCGCACGAAACGAATAGCATATTTTGCGTTACACGTGGAATTCCACGAGAGAGCAGTTCTGGTACTCTAATTTATTTATTTTAATTACGTGCCCGAGGGCCAAATGAAATATTTATGGTACACTGACTTATAATTTCCACCATGTTTACCGTGCTGGACTAGAGACGTTCACTTTCATGTAACAAAAAATTAACATACATCATAGTAGATACGATGTGTAGATGTGTGTATAAGATGTAGATCGGTACTAGCATTTTAACCCAGAAATCGATTTTTCGTAGTAAGGAAAACCTAACTAACAAATAATTTAAAACGTAAAATTGATGCATAAAGTAAATAATTATACTCTTTTTATAACAGTTTTATGTAATTGCATTTAATAATTTCTTTTTATGGCTTACTAAAATACATACATCTGAAAGTACCCTCAATATTTTAAATACTGAATAATTGATGTAGCTAGTCGTATTTAGCACATTAATATGTTATTTTCAGTTGGCGATAAGACATCGATCGGTACCAATATCGATGTATTATACATGTCGTTTATCGATGACAATATCGATTTTTCTAACATTGCTCCTCCCTACGCCGTACTGTTCTTGGCGCGTTTCGTTTTTACCGCAATTAACGAAAGGACCTAGAGTGTTAACTGTATGGCGGTTTAACGAGAGAGAGAGAAAGAAAATTATTTTTTGCCTCGGCGATTTAGTTTCAGAGGACAAAAACTCTTAGCTTTGGAATAAAGTTTGGTCGGACTGCACAGACTGCATTTATAACGAGTTTGTATGTAGTCTTCGAAACCTGTGTGTATGCTTCACGAGAATTATGTATGTAGAAGATGCATGTTCGGTCTGTAAGGATAAATATATTTGGCACACAATATTCTGTGCCTACCCCACGAAGGATCTGGGATGAAGACATAATTAAAATAATAAATGTAAAACAATACGAGTATGATCGATCGGTATTCCAACTACATATGTATGTATTTGACCGTTTTGCGCGTATTGTATTTACATAGACAGATCTCACCACATATTCCACAGTGGGATGTACTCGTAAACATAGCTGGTGAAAAGTGTTAGTATACTACACTCCTCTGCCTATCTCTTCGGTAAATATAGGCGTGATGTTATATATATTGATGCAGCATTCAAAAATTAAACTACTTAACAGTACTGAAAGCCGGAGTTCCTGTGGCTCAGTAACGCTGGACTTTAATTAGGTGTAGTTAATAAATGGAAGACAACGGACATTAAAAAATATTTCCGTGCATCAGTTTAAAACGACGTATTAACAGTTTCCAGATTTTTTAATAAATTTAGAAATTATATCATGCAACATAGTAGGATTTATGTGGTTGTAGGATTGACATTGAATTATTATTATACTGAAATATAATTACAATTCAATATTTACCCAGATGTAACATGTAATTACGATGAATTGTAGAATATAAATAAGATTACTTAAAGAATGCGTAATGTCGGAACTCCAAAAACTACAGCAAGTGTAAAAAAGCGAAAGTTTATCGCAAACCGTGTAACGTTATTATGACTGAGTCGTCAAGCCGCGTGTAGGAAGTTCGTCGTCGTAAATAAAAGAAATGGATTTTCCCTTTTTTTTCCGCAACATTTTTTATACGCAACTTTCTCTCAATAAACCATACAGATTATGTCGTAAACTGGCAAGTAACATACGAATGTTACAAGTAATTTTGTTGAGGCACAACTTTCGTTCACAAAAAGCGAGCACTATCGATCTCTTTGTCGGCTCTTGGGTCAATGCCAAGGAACTCGGCTCACACTTGGCTGATTCTATATTCAAATCGCATTTAACCAACCTTCTGCATCTTCACACGGCGGAGGAGTGTCTATCATTATTTTTGGAATCTTAACGCAGTGTGCGCTCAATGGTTTCTGATAACTGTAGTCCTTGTTGATATACGAGTACATTAGTCTTAGTCCTTGTTAATATTCATCAAAGTTATTTACATAAATGCATGGATAAAAGTAATTTTCTACTATGTGAATGATTTTGTGACTCTTTTCGCTCTATATTTCAATTTTATTTCGTGCTTCTTTACACGAATAATATGACGCTCTGTAAGCGAATATCATTGCACACTTGTTTCCTAACATTCGATTTGTCAAATAAAAGTTGCACGAAATAAGTGCAGATAAATCACGTTACAAACGAAACAAAAGTGATTTCGTGCAAATTGTATGCACCGTACCAGTGAACGAAACTAATTGCTTATATTTGATTGGCCGTTAGCTGTCCGCTTCGCTGAATGAAACTAAAAAATTGGGCAACAGTTTTGTGATTGAAAGTAGAAACATCTAGATAAGTCATTTCAACTATTTTATTTATAAACTTGATGCACAAATTGCACGGAAACTTAAATTGATAAGATTTTAGGTTTCGTGTAATTCATGCTTTATGTATATAGTTTTTATATTTATTGCAAAAATAATGCAACTTTCGCCACAATAAAACATATCCTACATCTAATCCAAATAATAAGTTATCGCACACCTTCCTCTAAAATCAGTCTATCAAGTTTTCCTAATAAGCAAAATAACAGACAAATCGACAAGAATTTCCATAATAGTTTTTTTAATCTAGTATTATGAAAATAATAGGTACATGGTATTTGATATGTACAAAAAATATTTCATGTACAAAGTTTCTCTCCATTTTTGTTTTGTTTCATGCATAGATATGATACATTCATGTATAAAAAAGTAAAGTGCCCATACTTCACATAAAACTCTTTCGAAAATTTCTAAAATTTCGTTATGTGAACCCCTCTTAAGCCAATATCAAAGAGTCTCCGTTAAGTTTTATTTCATCTGTGACATTGTGCGCACTGCCAACGTTACATAAAAGAAATAGGTATATCGAGAAAACTTGAAATACCTCTCAATGGGGTACAACTCGTCTCCTAGTAATATAACAAATTGCCAACTCTCAAACAATAGACATGTATTCTAGTACCAGGATCACATAAGAGGATAGGTATAAAACTTGATTACTAAATACCACGGTTTACCCGTTCGTAAGTTGCAGGCTCGCGGGTCGCCGGAGACGCTCGTAACTCACATATCCCACTAATGCCATCTCCGCATCGAGTTTAATTCAAATCCGGGGATTGTAAATAAGCAGGTGGAGCGATACACGCGCTCTCGACGTGTAGCCGGGTTACGTGAACCGGTGCGTGCACAGGCTAACTCCACTACAGACGCATCTATGTAATCTTTATCATTGAATATTTTTTTCTACGGTTACTATGATTACACAAAATTAATTGGTAATCCAAAAGAAGAAATTTAAATTAGTTACGCCATAGCAAAAAGATTTAATGCTATTAGAAAGTCAATAACTAATCAATATACCTATTGCAATTTTCAATATATTTTAGGGTAAAAGGCTAAATCGATACTTTATTGAAAGAAGATTTCAAAAACAGAAATCGTGCATCGTGAATATTTGTGCTTTATTCAGGATATTTCTTAAGAGCAACACATTTAATATGCTTATTATTAATGATTAATTATAGTTTTTTAGCACTTAAAATGATAATATGTAATAAGTTTTTTAAATACTTATAATAAACGTGGAAATACGCGTGAATCATTCAACCGTTTGTACATTTATTAACGTTACAATTTGTCAATAATTTGACTCGTTTATATGTAAACGCTTAAATACGGTTGTAAGGACACGTGCACGGCAGTCCGTAATTTAAAAACTTACAGACAACAAGTGTATGATAATAATATTATTTATTTATCTGACAATTACAGCCTTCTTATAATTCAAGTTTTAAGAATTAAACATAGAAAGTCGTTTAGTACCCTAAAAGCATTGTAAAAAGAAATAAAACATACATTTATAAATAACATTACAAATATACTCTCATATAAATAACCACACAACATAAAGCGCTAGTAAAAGTTAAAATATAATAACCTCATACAGAGCGCTGATTAGGGGAAACCTATGTATGTCCAGGAGTGGACATATAAAGGCTGATGATGAAGAAGCTTATACATACGAGTATATGTATGTAGTATAATGATATATGTAAATTATATTGTCCCCAATATCTTTCTAGAACAATCTTTAGCTTATTTTTCGAATTTCTGGGTGTTAGTAATGGCAGGGCCCTTTTCGGGACGAAAACTCTTATTAATATGTAGGTCACAGAATATTTTACAGCCCGTAGGTCCGAATATTGCCTTTACCTCAATCTAATTTATCTTGAAATATCTTTTCTTTTTTTCGCTTCAATATATTTTAAGCGGCGACAGTTTTAATTTCTATTTCATCTATGTTATGGAAGTAACGAAGGCGGTTATAGTCACTGAGAAGTTTCACTAAAAATACCAACTGAAACTGACAATATAAATGTAATACTCGTATCACAAACGCTTTAAATTCTTGGAAGCCTATTTTAAGTAGTCTATTTGTATGGTCTGCAGAAGAAATGACAATTTTTTAGTGTTATCTTTGTAACTCTTAAAATAGGGTCCTGTAGGTATGGAAAACCGTGTATAATTGATAAAAAAGTAAATTTACGTTAAATAACTTAAAAAAGTAAAGTTACGGTCTGTTGCTGCTCAAGAACGTTTAACTTAATACACAAGGCTGATCGTATATACCGTTTACGATTACTAGTTATAAATAGCTTCAATCGACCAAAAAGCATACGAGACTGGTATCTACAAACAGATATACATCCATTTTATTTCTACCCACATGCATACAATTTAAACACCTGTCCAATGTTATAAAACAAATTTCCCACTTCAATATTTAAAACTCTTGAAATATCATTTTATTTTTCGAATAATATTCTGCACGATGACTATTGTGCTCTACCACGAGATAGGGCTGTAGCTTAAAAATGTATTCAATACTTTTATATATGGTATATTTTAATTTTTTGCGTACCATTCGATACACAGATATAGATAATTATACATATCTCCCCGTACTTATTGCTTTCTTCTTGCTATTGATACCTATTTCTACATCATATTTAAATTTCAATGCTACAGCATTTAAAACGAGATATAATATTATATATTAACAAAGATGATTAAACTAGAAAATCATTACATTTTTATATTTTTAATACAATTTTTTACTGAGAAATATATGTCATATTTTTTTTTTATTAAAACACAGAAGATAGAGAATGGTACATCCTTCATCTATAACGTAAATATGTAATTAATATATGCAAAAATATGTATAATTCGTTTCAATGACAGCCCTGGAAGTGAAAACTCGCAAAACGGTTTCGCATGCGATCGGTCTCCAGAGGGCGCTGATTGCGCCGCCAAGTGACCTCGATGCTCTCAACATATTTGTACGTCTTGCAACTTCTCGATAGCATTCTACTTTATTGAAGAACAGGAATTTTTAAAATACGTAACTATATATATGCACGAAAACACGTGTGTTTTTCTATTAAAATTTAATGTGTAGGATAGATAGGTACATAAATGTTCTGCCTCGTTCATATATGGTAATTTAGTATTTGTTACAGATAAAGTAGAAGATATTGCCTTACAATATAAAGAGTAGGTATTGTTCATATGCCAATCGATCTTGAAATTAAAAAACATATTGTGCTGATATCATTATTGTATTATAAAAATAAATAGTTCTCTGCTGTCTAATTAATCTGTGGTTAGGCCAAGGCTTGAGGACATAATCGCGCTTTGAATATAACAGACTGGGGGCAACGACACGGGCTTTTTTTTAGAAGTGAGGGCAGGATATTTTCAGCTTATACACGCAATATGTTAGAATTTTTGTACCTTTTATATAATATACGTTACATAAAGTAATTTGTGAGCGATACTGTTTATAGCTGTTTCTGTACAAGGATCTCGTAACCATGGTGTACTATTAGCAAATGTTAAGTGTGTGAATATCCGGACTGTATTAGAACTGCAAACCAGCTGCAGACCGACTGCCTGTTTAAAGAAGATGTTCAATCCCAATAACTACGAATTCGATTATAACATGATTTGCGCTGTTAACGCAACTGTGCCAACCACATAAAAACTAGACCGAAACAGCAACTTTGCAGCTGGCGTGCAGCTCTGAAGATGTCCGTGTGTAGACCACTTAGGTACGAGATGTAGAGTTAGCAATTATCGCGAACGTTTCCGTGATTTGTGGAGAACATTAAGGAGACACGACACTTGCAACAGTTGTACCTGTGTTGAAGGCTTTCGTTGCGGCTTGAAATATCCCCTTACACGTGTCACCCATTATGTGTGTCTCTACCAATCAACACGGATGGCGTAATAGAGTAAACTCCATTACAGGCCGATGTTTGAGATCTGATCTAACAAGAGACTTGATCTTGACAAATGAGGCAACGATAGAAACGTGTTGACAAGATAAATGAGCCACGCGGCGAAAGATTTGAGAGTTTTACATTTTTACTCATTGCATATAAAATATGTATAGAGAAATTTGATGATAAATGAATATACAGATATATTTGCAGTGTCTATGATAAATAATTTTGTGAGGAACAATATCCAAGATTATTCACAGAATATGAACGTAAGTTCATTGATTGTTATTTTCTCTTTTCAAACGAAAACACTGTCGTCCCACCATATCATAAATACTTGTGGAATTATCACTAATTCTTCATATACATTTTTGTATTTTACATTATTTCTCGACAATTTATTTATCTAATATCGAAACGTTACGTATGAAAGACTAGTTTTAATAGACACATATTCTTCTTCATAGACTTAAAAGTGGATTAGCAACATCTTGTGAAATTTTCACCGCTACTCAATAGCAGATATGTACGCTACTCAGTTTGTAGGAATATTATATACTGAAATTAAAGACTGATGCTATTATTATTATTCTATCGTCACACGTAGGTACATAGGTCGGATAAAGTGTTATTGGATTTTATAACTTTACATTCCTAGTAGTAGCGCAGAGTCCACATGTTTTGTGCCCGGTGTGACATTAGGCTCAATCGATGATGGAACGTGTAATATAATTGGTAAGTCTTGTAAGTGTGCTACACTCCACCTTTCATATTGCACGTATATGCATATTTCTCTCAGGACTCAAACCTATTTTTTTTAAATAAAAATAAACGTTTACGCTTTATTGAAAGAAGAACCTCAACCGCACTGTTTGTCTCGCAACTTAACCGAATTAAATGATTGGAGAAGAATAACTTAATACTTTAATACAGTGAGATTGCAAAACTTTCTCACACAAAAATATTTTTCTTCAGAGTTTTTCGTAACTTTATCAAAGCTCTTGTAGTAAAGTGGAATAACTTAACCAGAATCGGATCGCAACTTCAATACAAAGAGCAGCTGGCAACTTCGGAGTCTGTCTTTCAGATGCAGATATCTTCTTTCCGAGTTTTACCGAGAAGAATCAACTTCTCGCAGCTTGCGGATAAAGACTATTGACTTTTGAATATATTAAAATTATGCTCCTACATCTGCTTGCTCAATCTACTTAGATCGATGTAATGTGAATTATTTACATATATCTCAGTTTAAAGATTAAATCAATACATGTTTATAAGTACATCACGCCTGTAATCCCCGAAGGGGTAGGCAAACGAGTGTATTACACTCCCACATTTCACCAGTTACGTTTAAGTCCTATGAAATATGTGGTGAGTTATTGCCATACATCGGGCACAGATTAGATTCCGTGTCACTAATAGAAATTCAAAACTAGAAAAATCCAATAGTACCCGACCCGATTTGAACCCAGCACCTCCCTATCGGCAGTCGCGCTTGCAACCACTCGACCAACGAGGAAATCTTTCAATTAAAGTTTAATAGACGACAACGGGTGCCATTCGTTTACCATAAAACATAGCCATGGTGGTTTTTTTTTTAAACTTTTAATGCAGCACAATCCATCCATATATTATTTCTGTGCACCGTATATATTCTAATAACACACTGTTAGGATTGAATATTGGTATTCTATTCACACCGTTTCCATGTAACACTAATTACACCCGAAGTCACGGGTCGACGTTATGCAATTAATATATTAAAGATCCGAAATCTCGCTTAAATTTCAAAGTTGAAAAACAATACTAATAAAATAGCTACCAGTACTCCTTTAGAAATATACTGAACAAAGCTTAAATTATTTCTATAAAGTTTGTAATAACTAAATAAAGGGGCGCATTGGAAAGTTAGTTATTTATTTGGAGCGCGGTCTCGAGTTCGCTACAAGCGTATTCAATTAACTCGATTATTAAGAAATCTTACGCTTCTTCCAATTCGCGCTCCTCTTAGAACGAATCGTCTCACCGAGCGCGACTAACGGTAAAGATGAGCGATATCTGTAGCGCTGAACGATAAAATAATATAAACACTTACAGATAGACTTCTAAGAGCGTGTTTAAACTAAAAGGAACACTGAATTTATATAAATGCCAAGGTCCTGTTCAATAGTTTATCGAAACAGGTCTTCTAATTCCCTAGGGATACCTATGCATGTGTAAGTAAAGATTCCTGTAAGACCTTTTATTTTTTTTGTAATTGAAAAAAAACTTCCTCTCATATGAAGAAAGCTCAGCACCATAATTCACTTAATCGCTAAGGTTAGGTTTACCACCTCACATACCTCTGTATATATGGAAAATGACAAAATATGAACCAGTTCTTAAAAACAAAGACAATATTTTGAAGAAACCGTATAATTTTTTGCAATGTTCTTTCAAACGTGCAATTTGCGAACCTGCACTTATCTAGTGTGGTTGACTATGTTCCAAACCCTTATTTCTCTAAGACAAACACCAAAAGTAGAACAATAAAAATATTGATGTTAATTACGACAATAATGATGACTATTACGTGCGAGTAAACAAAACTAGTTTACAATATTGTGAGCACAAATAAAGTACTCATAGACACGTCTTTTACTCACTCTGCTCATAACAGCACACGTGTCAGACTTCATTCAAGGTTTGTATTTATCTCGCTTTACTCGCTTTCGTTACTCGCTGCTAGTAGAACAAGAGCCGTCCTAAAAAAAACTTGGAGCTTAGCAAATTGGTACTGCACCTTATATCCAATAAATAAACTTTGAGAAGTACATAAATAAAATCGTTCTTTACAAACACTTCGCTCGATGACAAAATTAGACGAACGTAGCCGGAAAACGTGGAAGGAAGAGTGAGGATAAATTCATACGACTGTGGTGCCAACGCGCAATTTACCCGCGTGCAGACTATGGCGTTGACTCTTATTATTCTGAGAAAACGTGTGTCCAACAGCCGAACAGTAAAAGGGTTGTTGAAGATGACCGTGGCGTGAAGCTGACCGTGGCGGATACTTTAGTTCCACCATAAAAAAGGCATTGGTTTATTAAGCTGTGAAACTTAGTACACAAATATGACGACTTGGTCATGAATATAATTTAAGATTCAGATTAATTTGGTTGTCATAGTAACTAACCTCCCCGACATGAAAACAGAACTCTCCCAACAAAGTATCTTTCGTGCATCTTTTTATTTTTTTAAAAGATACTTCATATCGCTCACATCACTGACCACACATTTATCTAAAGCTTGAACACTTCCCTTGGGGAACTATCCCTACAATCTATCCGTCCCTTAGCGCTATCTACATATCTCTCTTCTCCACAAATACAGCTCCAACAATATTTATCAATAAGTGTGAAAAGCGGTAAGGACAGGTCCGTTTCATTTAAACATTACTTTAATAGATCAACTACTTTACTGACTTCCACTGTAATTTTTGCTAATCTACTAAAAACTGTACAACTGTTCATGTGTATATTCCTTTGTTTTTAATGTGTGTACATAAATTAAATAAAAAAAGGTACCTTTGAATGATCAAAAAGCTTCACATTACATTAAAAGTATCTCCTAATCAATAGAAATGAATATTTTAAATAGTAAGCCACAGCGTTCTTAAGTTTACAGTGAAAACATGCACTGCTAAATATGTATATGTTATATTAATTATACTTTCAAGTAAAGAAATAATAGGAAATTAAAATTTTAATACATGTCTGACAGTAATTACGATGAGATTTCCATTCAATTTATAACTCGCTAAATTAAGGATTTCGTTCGTGAGTTCAATTAATTGGATTAATGTAACACTAATAAATTTAATTATTTCCATTTAGATTTTACATCCCTTTAAATATAATTGAATTTGTAGTACTTTGTATAAGATTAATGAGCCATAGTAAACAAAAAACATATGAAAATCAAGATTGGAAGATCTCTCCTAAGTAAAAACAACGAGAGTGGATAAGGGAATAAATGAATATCTCAATATACTATATTATGCCATGTGTCACCGAACTTACAGACTAAAAAATTCACTATTCCTAATTCATGTTGGACAAGTCTGAATAAGTTCATACATTTCAAAACCTTAAGCTGGAGTGCAGTTTTCTTTCTTTGTTTTTAAATTACAAAAGTTCCTTACTCCTGACACCGACACGAGCTGGTCAAGTTGAAAGAAGTTCTGTTCGAGGTGGTTTTGCTAACATTTGTTGTTTTTGTTGCAGAAATTTTTACTTGTCGCCTATAAGTTTTGTAATTGATTGCTTAAACCAGTTTAAGTTTAATAATAAATATGTGTATATAACTTGATACATCTCTACACGGTTATCTGATCCCAAATTAAGCAAAGATTGTACTATAATAACCAGATCGCTGATTAGACTAGGGTAGAAGCCTGTAAAAATAATAAAAAGTGAAATAAAATCGCAGTAGGATGAAACCCATTAGAAAAG
>DWMF01001482.1:0-11412 GCA_018244815.1 Parelbella polyzona | reverse complement strand
TTCATCATATAATTAACCATGATGAGTATCCCACACATGTTAGTTTATTTCCCAAAAAAATTTAAAATACTATAGCATAACGCAGTTTTAGATAGCTTTTTATCGGAATACAAGCCGCATTACGGCCGTTGCGTGCCAATAAAGACGATGCCTGACGACTTCTTAGATAGGGTGTCGTTAAAATGGCTCCAGACCACATTCTTCTGTGACTGAACTCGTCTGCACAATCAATTATAATCCAAAATACTATAAACCATGATAAGCCAGGACATACAACTAAGCTATATAGATGGTAGAAGATATATGATACATATAAGAATTTAAACCAGCTTGAATTAATCTACGGATCAATTGCGCTTGAGATCACAGAGTTACTTAGACACGAGCTGGATTTATTCAACACAAGAGTGAATACGCAATTTGGAAACGAGAGTGCTACATATCGCCCACCATCAGTTGAGACTGTAATCAAATGCAAGCTATTATAAAATAAAATAAATAAATATAAACTAAAATAAATAAAATAAAGCTACCGGACCTTAACTGTAGCGATATAGTGCCACCAAACTGTAGCCACTTCCTCGACAATAAATTTATTTTATTAATGTTTCAAGCACACGCGAGAATATCAAGCCCGTATTTATTTACTCACAGATACGTCATGTGAGCTATGAAATAATAAAAGTATTTTTTTTGGAAATCCGCCAGAACGGACTCGTAAAAGTGGTTGAACATAACTTTTTGTTGCGAGGACAGCTGAGAAATTAAAATGGACAAATTACTTTATCATGTGTGCAATTTATTTACGTCCCAACTTCCTTATTTACAATGAGTTTTAATGATAAAAAACATTAACATTCAGTTACATTACAATTTAATTGTTAACGATTAATTTACTTCTTTTCTATTGATCTATTTGCTTATTTACATCTTAGTATCTGTATAGTAAATCTAATGTAGTATGATTGACAACTTGGTTTACAAATACATCGCAGTAATTAAATTGTACCGTCATTTATTCACAGTTCTCTCACTGCTAGCCCCAAATCAATGACGATCGTCAGCTAATCCTTGAGACATTTTTTTAAATATATAATTATTAATAAGTGATACCGCATAATTATTTTTTTTATAATTTATATTTTTTTTGTTTGTTATAATTTATATTTTGTTATAATTTATATTTTTGTTCTAATATAATAGTTCGATTACCATATTTAAGACTGTAATATACTCGTACTTCGGGATCAGATCCCAATGTATGTTTAACTGCAATGTGTTCATATACATCATTATATTGTTATATGATATAACTGTTACATGTAATAAATGTCATAACTTGCTATTCCGTTCATATTATACTTAATGCAAACAATTCTGAAATGCTGGTTTCAATAATCCCATGCATTTCACTTGCCCGTTTTTGTGACGAATTTTACACAAAACACGTCTCAGTCCCCCAAATCTCAACGTTTTAACAAGATTTAAAACTTTCAATACCTTAAGACTTCTCAAACGAGTAAATACTGACTAAATATCCAGACTGAATTTATCATTCCGTTCGTGTCTTATACTGTCTTGAGACAGAGAAGTTCTTTAAAAAACCGTGCTCTTTATGGTTTGTTTACTGCTCGAAAATTTTTAAATCAACCAAAGTTCGGAACGCGAAAATGATTTATACTTTCAAATGTTCGAATCGAATCACTTCTAATTACTTGGTCCCTGTTACGGGTTTAGTTTGACAGCGCGCATAAATAGTTAAGTCGACGTTGGAAATTAATTTGGAGCAGTGTTTAAGGAAATTGGAAATAAAAAAATGTTCGTTTCATTATTTACACGGAAAATTCAATTTCTTTCTCACAAAATCCACAACACAATTCATTTCTCACTCAATAGGGAGCCAGACCACTCAGAGCTTATCGTGATAGGCGCGCCTACCTACAATAAAATAACGAGGTCATTTCTGTAAATTACACTTTTTGGGTCAATTAGTTGACAGAAATCATAATTACAACGCAATATGTTAGCGTTTGTTTATAGCATTAATTGAGATTATGTTAATTCGTCACAACACAAAACTTTCTGCGTCCGTACGTAATAAACGGGTCATGTTAAAATGGTTCAAGGCAATAGCCTGCCACGCTTACCAATGAGCGTTGGCACACTTCATACGGCTTCATCGCCATCATCACCCGTCGTTTTGGCGTTTTACTGTTAAGCACGGGTTACTTTTCAGAGTGAGAATAGTTTAGTCCAGAGTCAGCCACGCCGGCCATGTGCAGGTTAGCATACTTTACACGTTACGGAAAATCAAAGATAATATTATGGAAAAGTCGAAAAATGGAGGCGCTCTTAATGTTTCTTTACCGTTAGTGACATTTAGTTAATTCGAGAAACACAATCTAAATAACACACACGCAGTACGACCTAAATATACTATAACATAAAAAATCCCAATGAAATTATTAAACCATTCTGACGTGAGTGATCCTTTTATAAACCGCGTTAAACGAATGAAAAACAGTGAAATGGAAGCACAACTATTTGCATGTTTACTTGGAGATTGCCAATAGCTTTAATACAAGTACCTACTTTATTTACTTGTAGTCAGGCACGTAATTAGTGTGGCCGATCAAAGTAGTTCAAAGTAAATTTTATGTCGCGCGTGTATGCATACAATTCAAAAAAGCTTATTTTTATTATAACCCGGCACAATAAAACCTCATTTCCTCAATTTCTAGTCGTTTACTGTGAGTTTTACTTATAAAGGCTTACGAGTAAGGCTAAATTCTCACTAGGGTCGAAACAAAACGTTGAATTAAAACACACTTACATCTTAATAGCAAATTGAGTTAGGTATGTATATCTCCATTAAGTAATGTACACATTTGTGTTAAAGTTAAAAATGTTAACGTCGGTTTTAGTTAGTGTCGGGAGTTCCTGGGTGCAAATCCCGGGTCGGGTGATATTGGATTTTTTGAATTTAGAAGTTCTGGTAGTGACTCGGAGTCTGGAATCGTGCCCGGTGTATGGCAATAGGCTCACCACTTATTTCATGGGACATAACCGTAACTGGTGAAACGTGCGAGTGTACTACACGCCTCTGCCTACGCCTTCGGGGATTACAGGCGTGATTTTAAGAACGTACGTATAGACACACAGGTACAGGCGTACAGGTATATAGATTTATAGGTACTTTATATATCGAATTATCCTAATAAATATTTTGGTAAGAAAAATGCTTTCAAATATGTAAAATTCTATATCACCTATATGTTTCCGCGTATCATTGCCACTTTCAATTAGAACAGTCCGGAAACAACATGTAAATTAATAGTGTCGACACGTATGCCAATTTCATTTTGTTAATTCCAGCTGTGAATCGTTACTCGTTCTCTGTTACTATTGAAAAAAACGGTCGAAAATTCGCGTGCGTCAAACATTTCGTTGTGATTGACGCTGACGTATGAATAGCAACACTCCGGCTGCATTTTCAATTAACGTAACTAACGTTAATTGAATATACAATTGAAATTAAACTTAAAAATCTTTTATCATCGTCACGTCAGGTCAAGACATCTGATATTAAAGGATTTTAATCCTATCTTTGGAAACCTCACGTGCTTCTTCGACGTATATCGCTCTATTCATACACGCACGCCCGTTCCGGAATAATTTTAGTTTTTTTTAATTTCTCACCACCTACTCCATGGGATTCAAACGTAACTAGTGAAACGTGGGAGTGTGCTACATTCCTCTGCCTACCCCGTCGGGTAAAACACACGTGATGTTACGTTTATTAAATAATAAACTACTCAATAACAATATATTAATTGCTCTTACTTTAACCCTGTGCCAATTAGACATTAATAACCCTTAACAGTACCAATTTGTGATTAATACAATAAAATAATCGCAGCCAAGCAATATCATATACCAATTAATTCTGATTATTTAGTCAGATACCGACTCATAACTAGAGAACATAATAATATATCAGTATTAATTTGTATTATATTTGCGCATACTGGATTTGTATGCTACGTGTATATACATAGTTGTGCTGGAAAACGATCACATTTAAACTTCCCAGTAGACATTTGCTCTCTTAGGTTTCGGTTCAAAGACTTCTTTGTAGTTAAATCTTTTGTCAAATTTGATTTTAATGTTTTATTTAGCGGAGATTGTGCTCAACAGCCTTACTAAATAGATGAGCGAATGTTTAACTTGGGTTAAATTAGTTTAGATTAGGTTCAATTAGATTAGATTAGGTTCAATTAGATCAGATTAGGTTCAATTAGATACATTAGATACATATTGCACACGCCTGTTAGCAATAACTGACACGAAATAGTTTCTATTATTTAACTAGTACCCGCATAGAACATGTCGTTCATTTTTCTCATATAGTAAGTTACAATTGTCTTCATCAGTTATAAAGTTCTGAATACGTGAATTTATTGAAAAATTTGTTAAATATAATTCAGAAAATAGTTCTTCGTCTCATCTTAAAACGTACACACAATAAGATAATGGAAAGTAAAATAGTTTTGATCAGGAAAGAATAGATGAAACTAGACAACTGGAAAGTTCTAACGCTGATTGCGGTCAGGGCTCCGCCCAACTCGTTCTGTGCCAAAGGAAATACTGGATAAAACGTAATTTATGTTCAGAGCGTCTTGTGAACACACTGCTTTAAACACAGACATAAAACTGTCTTCAAAACAGAGGACCTCCTAAATTTATAGATTTTCTAATTAGTACATTACTTTTAGGTATTGCATGTCTTTAAGAATAAGAACATTTTTGGCGCTCGGTGCCTCCTCCCTATCTCGAAAAGTAACCGGCGTGGCGATGTAATAATAATAAGTTAGAATTAAATGACACTCAGAGTATCCACAAGCATACAGACAACGTAAAAACAGGGATTCCTCTCCCCAACGGAATAAATAATGATTTCATTCAAGATTAGTCACAGACACGTTGAGGAAGACAAAATGCCTCCAGCGGCTTAACTTACATTTACTTTTGTCTCCTTAAAACCGAATAGATTTGTATCTAGTAATAAGACAGCCGAAACTTCAGCACGTAATATGGTAATTTTTGAAAACGTTACGACTGTATTACAATGTCTTGTTTTCCAAGCATCACAGATTAACAATTTTGTTTCGCTAAGAAACAATATTCGCAATTTTGTGGGGTAATTTACATAGAATATACCTAGCGACAGAATCTCATTGAGGCCAATTGTGAGACTATTTACACACCTAGCAACAGAATCTCATTTAGGCCAGACATTAGACAGACAGAAATTGTTCACTATTGATCGTGAATACTTCCTCATAACAACATGTTTTTTGAAACTTATTCTAATGCGCTTTTTCTAAAAGTGTTTACTTACCAAGCCAATTCATGGGGACGATGAATAGAGAAACTATAGTCTGTACCTGCAACAAATTAACAAAATTTTGTTAATTTCATAACGGAATTTATAAAATATTTTGAGTTAAAAATTAAGCATACTAAATAAAATAAGTTATATGTATTACTCAATCCTAGTTTCCAGTAGAATTATATAAATATAGTACGTATTACATTGGTAATCCAAGTTCAAAAACTAAAAAGCTCGTTACAGCTCCCGTCAAAATTTGTATTTCATTTCTGGGCGCTTGGACTTTGAAATCAAGCATTTAAGTAATTAGTGCCGACGTTTGAGGTTGACGTGTTCGCGAACTCTGAGTGGTGTAGCGGGTAAATAAGTTTTATTTAAAGTGGCTTAACACAAAGTACGGCTGGGCATAACTAATTAAACAGCCATTCCTCATACGCTACGACCTACATTACGTAATATTTGAAATAATAATTTACAGCACATTAAAAGTTAGTAAACTAATGCAAGGACTGATTAAATATGGGATATGACATGGGATCTGGACACGATTCTTATGAAACTTTTAATAACTCAGTTCGCATTCGTCCTCTCACTTCTAGGTCGTGATTTCAAATGCTGGCGAGCAGCTCACGTTTACAAAAACATGTACGTTTTGAAATTAAATATCACTTCGTGTAACGCTGGGGGAGAAACAATGGTGATGAAATCTGCAAAACTTGGAGTTCTCTACAATGTTTCCTAACGGTTGTGAAGTCTGACAACTTGCTCGGAATCACGTGGCAAACCAAGGTTCAGCAATTCTCAGTCTAAGGGATACTCGGTGAAATAATTAAAAAGGTTGTATGTGATGTTGTATCACAAAATCATCCCCAAAGGTACTTATTGGAAAATATCGGATACACTTTGCCGGAATTTCGTGGCACAGTGATTAATCTCGGCGATGTATGCCGTCGATGATCCGCGAGAGTCGATATTGAAGCTTTAGAAAGTTCCGTTACGATGCAGTATCTCATACCATGTTTTGGGTAACGGTTGCACAGCTGTCGAGAAGCGAGTCACAACTTTGTATGAATATATTGTGAATAACGGAACATGTGATGAGCGTAGTAAATTTTAATGTTACTTATTATAAGGGTAAAGGAAAAAAATGTGAAGAAGCTTACACAACTTAGATTTATCCGTAACGTTCTCTAAAACGTGTAAAGTCTGCCAACCCATTCTTGACCATGGTGGCAAACTATAATCTACAGTTCTCATTTTAAAAGTAGATAACATCACAAATCATACCGCACCATTTCGTTCAAACAGCAGCAATTCAGATGTAGGGATGATACAAGTAACCATATTAAGAGAACAAATGATCGTCCTGAATAAAATGGATCATATATCCTGTTTTAGATTACATATATTCCATTAGCAGCGATGCCAACCATTATCCTTACTTTTTCTGTAACACACGAGTGAGATTCTTGTTAATCTAATAAGGATTAGCTCCGTGGAATAACAAAGTAGTTGGCAAAACGAAAAGAATGATCATAGAAATATTAGTGTGGAATTAACTTTGATATCATTTACTATGGGCGGGCTTTATCTTTGCACCCCTAAATTGAATTTGCCATTTATTATGATGACGTTTATCACTTAGTAGAACTAGTCGCAGATTGCTATTGCCTGTAAAATTTTTGAGTGAACCAAATAGTCGCTTGACTTCGCGAAGTAGCTCACCGATATTCATTATTAGTTCTTCACTTACTAGTTTCGTAATTCGAAAGTATGCAGTAGATTAGTATTTCAAAAATTCTTTACGTCTGCTTGTTCATTAGTTTGTTAAGTTCAGCGCGTGTGTATAGGTATGTGTGTGTCTGGGTATTTATTTGTGTGTGTGAATAAACTCCGTGTTCGGTGTTGCGAGTGCTGTTTCGAGTGAACTAATTTGTATAAAGTAGGAAGAATAATTAAATTATGATTAATTTATTGCCTAAAATTTCTAAATAATACCTTTTACACATTTATACTTATATTCATTGGATCTATACGGCTTTGTTTACGTTCTGCTGATTAAAAATAAAATATATTTTATTACCTCGTTATTTTTGAACAAAGAAGGCAGCTTAGAAACCGGAGTTTGCTTACCTTCATAACACAATATTTAAACCAACTGGGATTCGTCTTACAATTCATTGCAATATTGATATCTAAAGAAATCAATTTATTCCCTTGATTGTATCTATCTCGTAATTAAAATACAGGGATATTAGACTAAAGGTGGTGTATTAAAATCTGTTCAATCTCTCTTGAATTAATATGAAATTGTTTTGCATATAAATAATATACTGTACTTACTAATTATGGTCCCATATTTCTGATACATTCGCCGACATATTGGTATTTCGGATTCAGTGACGATTTTACATAGGTACCTACTTGAATTTCGACTAAATATATACATATATATCTACTTGTATTTTAATGGAAATCTTAGTGTATAAAGTAGACTATGAAATACTATTTTAAATAAAAGTATTTATCTCTAAGGTGATTATAGGCGTGATGTTACGTTTTTGTTACGTTTTATAAATAGAAGACCCCGAAACGTGCGTGCGTGTATGAAGAAAGTTATGAATATAGAAATAGCACGTCAGGTATTGTAAGCATGGAGATATTCGGCACTCAGTGCTCTCTGCCTACCACGTAGGGGATCTGACTTGAAGGCGTAATAGTGCCTAATATTAATGGCTTTAACCCTCACATTCCGAGAGGAGACCTATCTCCAGCAATGGAACAGTAAAAACGGTCGGAAAGCATAATAATAATAATAAATGCTACATATTAAAAATTCTCAATTTCGTTTCGTTTACGTCAGTCGTAAAAGAATAAGAAAAATAGTCCGTCTTCACGATATTGAAGCAATCTTCTGAGAATCCACGAGGGAATAAAATTAGAAACTTGAGAGTATATAACCAAACGATTGGCATTTTCGTGCTGAATTCCACTACAATATAATATCGTAAAGACAAATTTAAATCTAATTGTAAGCGAATCTTGTCGGTGTCAGTGTCATTTTCAAAACATAATATTTTCATATTTTCAAGCAAGTTTAATCTGGTTTTATGGAGATGTTTTCAGTTGACCTTACATGGTAATACTCAGCTGTTACAGTCCGCAAATTAAACGATATACTGAGTAATGAAAAAATTGATTATTCAAGTTTAAAAGGTCCTACTCAAAAAACATAACGTCTTCTAATTTTGTTAAAATTACGGGGCGCCTTTGTTTTTGGACACCTTTAAGACTTTTTTGCTGAATTTGGGTTAATAACATACATTTATTTTGTGACTGCCTCGTTCCAGTGGCTGCAGACGCGACTGCCGATCGAGAGGCCCTGGGTTCATATCCCGGGTGGGCTACCATTCGATTTTTCTATCTTAGATTTTCTAGTAGTGGCTCTGAATCTAGATCTGTGCTCGTTATATGACTATAGACTCACCAACACAATAATTTTGTAAGACGTGAGACATTGTTAGACGTAAACGTAACTTGTGAAACGGGAGTGCACTGCACTCCTCCGCCTATCCCTTCGTTGATTACAAGCGTCATGTTACGTTTCATCTTGCAGGGAAATCCATATTTTAATAACACTCTTGTAATATCACAGAAATAACTTTTTTATTTTGCCTATTTCATTTACAAACTGACGTAATAGGTACTTACAAATTCTAATCAAAATTTTGTTTCTAATCACAATTACGAAATCTTATTTCTCTGTATAAATGTAAATGAATTCCGGACCATGCTTACGCGTATAATTCTTTTGGCAATATTTCCAGAACCTCTCGTTTTAATTAATATGCCTGGAATGTTCTCGACAGTTTAATTTTTAATTTCTAGAAAAAAATTATATTGTAGCGACGACCACGCCTTGTCATTAAGAACATTTTCACAAACAATTATTATGTTAAATAAGAAAGACTACTTCAAAAGTTTGTCACGTATTTTAGCACGTCTCCGAAAAACTAAATCTTTTTTTTTACATATATTATGTAAGCATTTTTATATAAAATTGTGGAATTATCAAATGTTTAATAAATTACGGCATTTTCACAAGTCGTTTATTACAACTGTCACGATGGCTTCTCACACGTAAAATTTTGTATTCAATTTTCGTTTGAAAACAACGCAATCCGAAACGTTTTGGTCTTATAATATGTCCGTACGTACACTACAGAACACATTATTATTAAATATATGGACCGTTTTTGGTTATGTGACTATCGCATGATAAAACTAGATAGAGGAATTAAAATCTTTACTCGGTCTTGATACGAATGGTATGGTTCGAGGTGAAAAATATCATCATCAACATCAGCTTACTCCCGTCGAGTGCTGGACACAGGCCTCTCCAACAGCACTTCACTGGGCTGCATCTTCAGCTCTTCGAAAAGAAAAACAATGGAAAAAAAAAAAAATTTAAAAATGTATTATAATTTCCTGTGTTCTACACATCGTTACGTGGGGCAGAGTGCTCGGAAACTCCTGTAATACGCGCGACGCTCGTTAAAAGGCAGACATGTACTCATATTCTATTGAAAAAAAAATCATTCATTAAAAGTTCTTTAAATTGAGCGCGGCTATAGAATTTTCCATGTACAGTTTCTCTTTGCCGGCCCTTATTATACCTCTATCTTGTTGTATTTAACGGGTATTTAGTTCATTATCATCACCGCCCACTAGTTTCCGTCAACTACTGAAAATGGACCTTTGCAATAGCACGCTACTGAGCTTCATATTGAAATACTCGCGTGCACCACTGCCGCACCTAGCTAGTTATATATATATATATAGTTATCTACATGTGTAGTTATGCCCATATATAAGGGTTTAAACTATTAACTAAAGGCAATATTTATTTGAAAAAGTTTCTCATTCTCGAAGTCATTTGTCGGAGTCGGAGTCGTGAGGCAAGTCATTAAATAGATACCTCTCTTGGGCCATATGGCCTGTTTTCGTGTTCAGAGGAAATGATTGTCCCTGAAAAAAGCTCGCTTTGCTACCATTTTTTGTTGTTCTTTTGCCTTCACGCCTGTGTTCCCTAAAGACGTAAGTAGAGAATGTAGTATACTTTCATGGTCCATCTGTTAAATTCTGAGTCCCACAAAACAGAGTGTGAGCCTGCTAATGAAATGTTATAAAAACTATATAATAATCATTCAAGGTAATTTGCTTGTGACTGACACGTCTAACGTATTTGGCTTCGAGCGGAAATAATTAATTCCTTGTTTCATTACCTTCGACCAATTAATAATAATTATTCATTTGTTACTGAAATATAAAAACAGAGTAGTACAAACGTATACTTTATTAGCTTTGTCAGGTCAAGCTAAATGCCTCAATCTCTGTCTGTGTACATTCTTCGCTATTCAACCAAATATAAAAAGACTGTCACATACTATCATACTACCCACAAATACGTACGAGTAGATATAGTTCCAGCGCAAAATAAACGCCAACGCGAAAAATAATTTAAATGAAGCCGCCCTTTGAGAACCTAGAAAAAGTTTTAATTCTACATTACACAAGTTGACAGCCACATTTATTTATAAAATAAATGAAAACTATTTTAAATGTAGGTGTATTCTTTATTAAAAGCTACAAATACATTTAAAAACGGCCACGACATGCAACGAAAACAACGAAATATACAGTAAAAAAACCTAAATAACAACATTGAAATAAAAGGTCACAGCAACGAACAATTCAATCTAAACGCGTCACAAATGAACACATGGCGACGCGACGCAGCGATCAGTACTTTAACCCGATTCATAGGCGTCACGCGTCTGGAACTGGGTTAAAGTGGAAATGCAAAGCGCGAGCTGTATAACTAGGAATTAAACGTCAAACACTATCGCAGTGGAATGCATTAGCTGTTAGGTTTAACAATTCGTACACGTTCGCCAACGTGCACCACGAGACCGCTGGCAAATAGAAACGGTATGTTAAACTAAGTGGGTACCTACGGA
>DWMF01001481.1:0-11412 GCA_018244815.1 Parelbella polyzona | reverse complement strand
CTGTCGATTAATTAGCTCTTAATTGTCTCACGTAGGCTTATGTACGGAAATATCCATATTTCAACTGTTACTAATAATATTGAATCGCAGGGGTCATGTACGGCTGTAGAAAAACAGCTGCAATGCGGCAATAACAGCTGTAACAGCAAGACCTGACCCGTGAGTTTTCCAAAATGTCCTATTTATTTCCACAAGCGCTCTGAACGTGGAACGCAAAACACGACGCCCATAAGTCTCCATTCCGTTCTAAATTTCCCAAACTCAAATAGATTGAAAAATAGAGAACAATATATTTCAGTCACGTCCAGAGAGCGGAAGCTCTCATTGACTGGGAGCTTATCTTCAGTCTGAAATATATATCTGTCAATGCTTTTTAAAGATTACATCATGCTGTCGACGAGAAAAGTTCATTCGTTTCGTTAAACATATTTTGGAAAGACCACAAAGGAAAACAACTCATTTGACTCATTGAATTTCATGGCCATCTATTCAGACAGAAATGAAATCAAGTTATACCTAAGTATACCAGCTGTTCTTATCGGGTCTAAAGGCAACAATATAGGTAACTACTTCAGATTTGCTAGAAATATAATTAAAGGGAAATGCGAACAGAAAAGATATGATTCACACTTTTAAGCTCTCTACGATGATTCGACAGCGTTTTTCGCCAACTAAGACTCAATCAGAGTAATACACCTTTTCAACCATATTTTTTTTACAAAATATCTACTTATATACACCCAAAAGCATACTACATATAAATGAGCTGCAAATACTCGTCTCCTACAAGTTCATCATAAAGTGTTATGAAAATTCGTCATTTTCTTTTAAAAGTGACCGATCATTCAATATTACTTAACTTCGTAAATTATTTGTCTCACGTCAACGGTATTATCGTTAGATCATTATCGTGATATATAAAGTCGTTAAACCCTATCAAAGGGCTACAATGGTCACCATACACCAACAGGATTTCCAACGATCCCTACCTATCCTAATTGAACTGGACACTCAACACTGGTACTAAAAGGGCAGTTAAAACAATAACACTGCCGTGCTATTTGTCCCTATTACGTCATTAATCCAGAGGCTACCGTAAGGCGAATAAAAGTTAATATATTTTGAGGGTCAGTGAAACAAAGGAACGCATGGAATACTTGTTTGTAAAAAGTAAACGCTGATGGCATAGAGGCAATGCTAAACTAATATTTAGTCAAATTCATAATCTTTGTCGTCGTCATCATCACTATCATCAACATCATCATCGTCACCGTCACTTTCAATATAATTATTGTCATCGTCGTCATCTTCGTCGTTATCTTCTAAGTCATCGTTAGCATCCTCAAGTTCTATTAATCCACAGTTAGATATAGATTTATACTAGTAAGCGACATTGTGTCCTGTCCTTGGCACGCAAAAGTCAAGGTACTCATAACAAAATATATATAAACCGTAATGTCTAAAACCCATCTTCACCATTTATTTTAAAACCCTATTAAGCTACCAGATATTATTTCTGTTATTCCATCAAATTCTTTCACATTATCCATCGCTTTAACTTTCGTTCTTACACCACTTGCCAGGCGAACATCACTTAATGGGCACACAAAAAATTACGGCATATGATAAACCAGTTCGGGTAACGTACGGTTATCACAAGGATACTTCGTATATTTTTATAGAGGTTCATAAAAAACATATATCGGCCTTTTTTACCACCTGTACACAATTAAGACCTGATTACGTTTTTTTACTCTAACATGTTCATATGATCTTGATTTATGCTCAGTGTTTTATGGTGATCAGACCGTTAATAAAATGCTCTAAATAATTTCTAAGTACTAATTTACATCGACAAATTTTACCCCCAAACATAGATAAAGTACTGTCATTATTATCATCATGATCATGATGACCTTTATGATCAATATTAAAATTATTATCGACTGTCTCGTTGGTCTATTGGTGGTAAGCGCGACTGCCGATCGGGATGTCCTGGGTTTAAATCCCGGGTTGGGTACTATTGGAATTTTCTAATTTAGAATTTCTAGTAGTGATTCGAAGTCTGGATCCGTGCCCGGTGTATGGCAATAGACTCACCACCTATTCCATGGAACTGAAACGTAACGGGTGAAACGTGGGAGTGCAATACACTCCTCTGCCTATCCCTTCGGGGATTACAGGCGTGAAGTTACGAAGTTACATTATCATTATTATCATTAATATCATGCATCATTATTATTATTATACATTATTATCATCATTATCAAAGTCATCAACACCAGCAATCATCGCCCTTTTACGGTCATTAGACAATAATTAGTATTGAATAGGAATCAAACCCACAACCCAAAACCACTGTCCCGTCAGTGAGTAATCACTTAACCAACAAATTGATGGAATGATCATACAAATGCCTATTTCATCTGACAATATTTTTATTGTAATTTCGTCAGTCCAGCCCTCTAATGGGACAGGCATACCGAGACCCTAATATCTCAGTAGTTACAATCCAAAAGTACTTTTTCTATATATTTTAATATTGGTAGATTTTGAAAAAATACTTACAGACCAACAGTCAAACGATCGCGGGAACCCAAACACTAATATATACTGTAATATCTAAAAACCGGCCAAGGGTCGCTAAGCACAAAAATTATTTGCTGTCCCTGAGGAATAACTGGAAGACCCCTTGAACATACATATATTTTAATTATACCTCCTTCCAACCCGCAATTGGCCAGCCTTGCAGACTGTAACGTTAACCCTTCTCATCCTGAAAGATGACCCATAACCAAAAATGGAGCGATAAAGCCGTGGGTGGATGGATTTAACTTACTATAATATTACTTGAAATTAGGTCCGTCAAACGTCAGTTGTATATTAATTCTAACATAATGTCAGGAAAGCAGCTAGACGTAGTACTTGGAAGAATAGGACATTTCTGCCCTTGTGACCACTGTTGACTAAGTCCTAAACAAAAAAGGTATACTTGAGTTATTTAATACATTTTCCTAAACGAAAAAGAAACGAAAGGGGCACATCGCTTGTACATGTAAAGTTGTGACCAAATGAAGAAAACCGAGTCAGGCACATTCTCCGATCCTCTTCTTCAAAACAGATATATCTAATCTAACCAAATTGTATGGTCGGGCTGTTCAGAGGTCATATATTTGCTACAGAACCCAGTTAAAGGGTGATTGGAGGTAATCCAACGGCCATGGATCGCTAGAGATTATTCCCTAATTCAGAAAAAGGGATACGAAAAGTCCCTTGGGAGATTACCGATATGTTCTACTACAAGCGATGAAAGATCTACATTTGTAAAAAAATATTAAATGTTTCATTGTATATTATATCATTATCAGTAGTATTTAAAAGCAATTAAGTAATTTTGAAAAACATTGGAAAATTTTTACGTGCGTTTCTACGATCAATCGTGATTGATATTAAAAGTCAACAAACGTTAAGCCTTGTCAGAAGGTTTAAGGTATGTTAAAACGCTCCTAAAAGAAGTATTAGATACAAATTTGGATCTGCACCAATGCGCAATAGAACTGCGTAACTGCGTATTCTCCTGTACCTACGTAGCAGGCAAGCCGGTGTCCAGTACCAGGACACAAAAACGTGAACCATCAAGTAAAATATCATTTAAGTTATACCATTTCAGACAAAGAGGCACAGGTTCTTCTATTACATGTATATAAAGGAAATATACTCGAGAGACTAATAATATCAAACGACATTGGAAAATGCGACATAATGCGTACCTGACAATGCGTCACCCTTATGTATATATTTGGTAAGAATTGCCCACTTACGCCCATTTATCAAGTCGGTCTGGCACCGTACAATTACACAAATTATTTACGACCCCTCACTGCTAGAAAGACACAAGCTCGGCACCACATAACCAGAATATAATAATTTAGTACAGATTATTAAATTACAGTCTTCCAATCGAGTAGTCCAGCTTCGAATCCTTACTCGTTACTTTAACTTCAAAAAGTAATATAAATTTTGGAAGTCAAGTTGTACTGTAAAACATGTTTATTGTTTTCAATTTTTTTTTTTAATTAAAGTTATTATTGATATTTAAATTAAAC
This sequence comes from Parelbella polyzona, assembly GCA_018244815.1. Classification (NCBI taxonomy): domain Eukaryota; kingdom Metazoa; phylum Arthropoda; class Insecta; order Lepidoptera; family Hesperiidae; genus Parelbella; species Parelbella polyzona. The sequence goes on along the minus strand of DWMF01001481.1, from coordinate 7,306 downwards.
AAATTACATTTTAATACAAATACCAATGTTTATAAGCAAAAAACTTCATTGAAATTCTCCTTGTAAATAAAATATGTTAAATGTGGCTTGCTGTAACAAATAAAAAAAAATGCACGAGAATATCTACACGCCTAAAAAATTTTTTCATAATTTTCTCTAACGCGTGAGAAATCTGCTAACCCGTATTCGCCTTGCGATGGTTTTAACCTTACTTTTTTTTGGGTGTTCATTTGTATTCCGTAGTGTAACATTAAAAAGGTTAATGGGGATAAAAAAAATTGAAACACTTTCGTATATTACGCAAATTAAAATCATAGTGTGTAATTCGTAAACGCTCATACAAATATTTCATTTGGTTTCGGTAAACAATATGGATATAGTAAACGCGTCTAATAGCCTACATTGAGATAGAAGTATTCATCCCATTTGAGCCTGTTTGAGTCTACTGCTAGATGCATCCCTCAATGAATGATCACTATCGGTTCTGTCCTTGGAGTGCCACATCCAGCGTTTGTCTGCAGCCTTTCGCAGATCCTCGTTGTTATTATGCTAATAAGAATATATATATTTTTTAATTTTACACATTTCTATAGCATCTCACTTCTGGTACGCTATGAAGCGCGCACCTAACGCTTTGACATTAGGTACGTAGGTCAGTAGGTATAGAGGTGCTGTAGAGAATTCATCCGCCTGATGGCACTTCAGGGAACGTTGTTTTGCGAAGGCTATGAATGGTAAAAACGTATTTTAGGTTTATACACAGATTTGTTTTATTGCCCGTGGGGTGAGACCAGACACAGAAATGATCGTGATGTACACCTCCACAAATATCGTTATAATTAAGTTAAAGCTATTATAACAGCCTCATTGGTAAAGCAGTTACAAGCTGCGACGGCTAAGGATGAGATCCTGGGTACGATTCCCAGGTCGGGTACTATTAGATTATTTCTGCCTTAAAATTTCCTGTAGCGACTCGGAGTCCGGATCTGTGCCCGGTGTATCGCAATAGGCTCACCGCCCGCTTACCTCTGAAGATTATAGGCGTGATGTTACTTATTCATAAAAGCTTACCTTATTATAAAGCTTTCACTTGTTCATTTTGCCTGTGTGTTATCGTGTTCAATTGTTACCAATAAGTGTCATAAATATCACGTTTGTGTAATTGATGTGATATATGCATTGCATATGTGTTATGCGTATTATTTGGTATTAAAATAATGTCTTTCATCTTCCATTAACAATTCATGTGACGCTTAAGTCTCGAAAGACCCTCGATAAAACAGTGCAATGTATTATCTATAATTTTAGTATTTTAACATTTTACATTTACGTCAGTGTCGTGCTTATCATGTCCAAATATATTAATTAGTAATTAGTTGTAATTAAGCGTTTATTAAATTAGATTCCATGAAAGATAACTTTTTGGGCTTTAATGTTTACGATCTCTCGGTTTTTTTCGTCATCAGTCAGTCTAATAGTTCAATATAATATTTTATTATATTTTAGTGACGTGCACACGTGCTGTATATTTAAGAGTATTATAATTTAATGCAATAAGTACCTACTGATGCATCGTAAAACATTCTTCCGGTCAATAGTCATTACAAGTCTTTCCAAATAACTGAGTGATATTTTCAAATTTTTTACACATTACCGTAGCTTTTTTAATATACTTACTACAACTTAAGTGTTAGGTAATAAGTTTACACTTCCAACGAACAATTTCTGATATATTTACCGCTATTATACATTGTAATCTTATTAATTCGTATGTCTATATTCTATACTCTCAGTATAATGTATGTCGTAAGGCTTCGTTGCGATTTATATTCGATTTATTGATTCTCTAAAGCAGCTTGTCTACGTATGATGTGTACGAACTCATTTGTGAAATTCGGTCATTTAAATGTGACTAATGTTTCAACAGCATCGTGTAGGTATGCGAAAGTTAATCTTACCAATATTTAAATTAAAAAGTGTGTATGTTGGATGTCTGTTAGTCTATTAACGATAAAACGGCTGAACATATTTGGATGTACTTAGCACACATATAGATTATAAACTGGATTAACATCTACGTAGAATAATTTGTAAAATAAAACAATTAACTCGTAACTGGTGAAACGTGGGAGTGTACTACACTCCTCTGCATACCCCGTCGTGGATTACAAGCGTGATAGTACGCTTTATCACGCTCACAGTCTCGGAGAGTACATATGGGATAAGAGATATACTTTCACAAATGGGTACTACATTTGCAGTCGTTGTAAAATATCATACTGTTTTGTACTTTTCACAGTAGTTTAACTAAGGGTTCCTTTATTGAGTTCGATTGCTAATTGTGATTTGGGACAGCTTTGACCAGTGAATGTTTAACGGTAAATCTTGTTTACGGTCAGATCCAAAAGCCCTCTAAAAATATGCCACTGAAATAATAATAATAATAATTTTCGACCCTTTTATCATTCCACTGTTGGAATATGGGTTTCCTCTCATATTGAGATGGTTAAGGCCATAGACTCTCACGCTGGCCAAGTACGGCTTGATATAATCTTATATGAGTGAATTTAATATATCAGTTATTAAAATAATCTCCATATAAAACAGTCACCTGCTATATTTCTCTGAACACGGCCATGCTAATAAATGAAATATGAAAAGGAGTGTAAGCTGAAAATGATGCCTGAAATGTAAAGGTTAAAGTTGCCCCTGTAACTAATGCAGAAAAATCATTGTTTTTGAATATGTACTAGATAAACAGTCTTCCACTTTCGAATGTGCTTTCTGAAGTTTCCTCGCGGATGTAGTACAAAACAGTAAGTCGTTTTACAATCGTATGGATTTAACCGAGTTTGCATAGTTTTGACTGATATTATCCTGTAGTATAAAATTATTTAAACTTTTCGGTATTAGTTATTCTATATGTTACGTGTGTATGTTTATCTGTAGTGTTATACATATATATTTAAAGTTTAACAAGCGTAACAACAGTGTAATGTACATTTTTACCAAAAATTTCTTCAGCTATTTTTGTAACGTACCATTGTGTATAAACAACTTAGCGAAATATCGTTTATTTATTTCGTCATTTTCTTGATATTGTAACAAAAGCGTTACTCAAATCGCTCGAGACTCGGTCGGTGTTCGAAGTTTTTCTGTTTGTCAGTGAATATGTCAAATGACCGACGCCATTTTGAAATGTTGGTGTTCAATTTGGCGGGAACGATGAATGTTGTATTGACTTTCCGATTCTATTTTTGATTTTCTATAACACCGTTTATGATGAACGTAATAATAGCTTGAATAAGATGCGATGTATTCACTGACGACCCGTAGACGTGTAACAATGGTCGCCAAATGAATTGTTCAGTACAAAGTGTAGCGGATAGGAGAGCGTTGCTAAATAGTGGTTTGTAACAGTTTCCTTTTGTGCAAATGAGCGAAATAAATATTTAGATGAAATTATTCGATGTTTTTTTCGATGTTCACGAATTTTCCTACTTGCCTCGTTGGTCGAGTGGTTGCAAGCGCGACTGCCGAGAGGTCCTGAATTCAAATACAGTCGGGCACTATTGGATTTTTCTAATTAAGAATTTTTTAGTAGTGACTTGGAATCTGAATATGTGCCCGGTGTATGGCAATAAGCTCACCACCTATTTCGTGGAACGTAAAGGTAACTGGATGCGATCCAACCAGACGACAAGCAGGTCTTTGGAGCTATAAAACTCAACATGGAACATCACCAGTGAATAAATATACTAGAAATCTGTTTTTTGGTTAACAGGTTTACCTCTACAAACATGTTTTCGTCTCCTATTCTGGAGTCTGGTCGATACAGTTAAACTTTCACTGAAAACATTAATAGGATGAAAAACGACATGTCCCTAAATCATACATACAACATAAGTACAAAAAACGAGGTGCGAATTACAAGGAAGTGAAAATTAAAATGTACGGCCTTGATGTGGTAACAGCGCACAAGAATGCGCGGCGCCGACGGCGCAGTGGTCGCGATATTCGTATTCACCGCGCGTTTCATAATGAACGCTGTGAGCGCACTCGACACCTGTCCCCGCCCCTCAGCTGCGAGTAACACTGGTGTGGAGATAAATCTTGATATTGATATCCGCAGACTTAATATTGATAAAAGAAAACAGGTAAGGAGTCATATACATATATCTAGGATGACATCAAAGTCCACGTAAGTATATTTGTAAAAAAAATTATAGTACATTATTGCAGGTATTGTGAAAAGCTCTCTGATATATAATTTAAATTGCTACATTATTGCAGATAAATGTCGTACAAAAGTTATAATGATAATTAAAATAATGTTATGACTGTGATACACTTCTATTGCTCTTATATCTTAAGATTGTGAACCCGTGTGTAGCACCGATAAATTATCGGTGGCCCCGCCCATTCTACTGCTCTTAATGGACCGGAGAATGTTTGACAAACCTTGACATCTTAATGAGAGAGAAGCGACGACTCTGTGTCAGTAATATTGTGGCCAAATTTTTGTAATATTACCGGACATTCTAAAACTTGTATATGTATATAGGTATATTCTTTTTGTCACCTGGTAACACAAAAAACTACTGTCCTCCTGCTAACTTCATGAAAAATCTACATTCTACTTGAAGTCTTACACATATGCGTCATAACCATTAAATACCGGCTTACATACGTATCTGGATAACATATTATAACATTTCACAAGCTATAACTCTTAAACTTCCTTAACGCTAGTGAAGTCAAAATGTTATCAATGTTACTGAAATAGAAACCTAATATTCATATCATGAATACTGAAATTTATGAATTCTTTCTTCATATCTTGCGTAATGCTTCAATTAATTATAAGTAGTTCTACTTTAAGTTATCTTATGGAGACCCTACTTACAAACTATTACAACATATATTTTAAATATGCAAGTCTCCTTATAATAACCATACACTTGGTCCATAATGTTACGTATAGCTGCTAACAAATGACTGAATCGGGCCTTTGCCTCAGTTTTAAAGCGATGTCTATCGGTTTTCGTACTCTATTCAATTGAAATGAGTTACAATTTAATAAAATTGAATATATTTGATTAATAACGTGTTTTAAATCGGCTCGTGGACAACGTTTTATACAATTTTTCAAGTTTGTGCTAAGAACTATGGTTATAAGACGTGAATAATATTTTCATTTGGAGTTTTGTCAGGGATTAGTAGGAACTAACTTTTGACGTATTTCGTGGTATTTTCAATATGTAAAAGATTTGCCACTAACTTGCATCTACATGAATCTAAACTAAAGCTCGTTGATAAGCTAATATTTTTAATTTTTTTATTATGGCGGCCACCAATTGTTACACGATATATACTTGAAAGATTTAACAAAGAAGCTTATTCTACGTGCAAAATCGATTACAGGCAAACACTATACCTAAATGAATATATTAACAAATTATAGTGGATAAGCCAAATTGCGAAATGAGGTAAATGCCGACACAGCATTGTTAAATATGTTTACAATGAAATTAATTCACTCTATCTTGTATCAACAGAATGACCCTTTACGCCATTTACTGATAAAAGTACTAACGCCTTTCTAAATTACACAATGCTGGTCATTTCGAAGGCATTTGTCTGGAAACCGTTATACTCTGTCATTGGACATAATTGGCGGTAACATAAAATTATTTGTTCATTAAGGGTATCTACGTCCCAATGACTATTTGTCAAGCAAAGTGCAAATCCTTAGATAAAGAAGAATCCGTGAACCGCTAGCAGATTGATTTAAGCATTATGCCACCGAAAGCATAATACACCGATGAGAAAACGCTTATAGTAATAGACTTTCCCGCTGAAGTCATGCTGTAGTTCGTCAAGTTTCTCGGTAAATGACAAACATTGTCTAAGTCAAATTGTCAAATGTCATGTATAATGTATAAACAGCGTGTTAGTTATTTAGGGGCATCAAACCGCAAATAAAAAACCGATACAATAGTTGTAAGCTGTGCCATCTAGATTTTTATTGTCATAGATAAGTGAAGAGTACAGTATAGAATAAAATAATATACTAGGTTTAAAGGAACATATATAGGTTTAATATGATTTTCTAAATTTGCCATACATGAATCAACATTACGTCGGATTTATTTACACTACAAAATGCAACGCGCGAATTGCACCTGGTCATCATGCTCCCATCACTTATACGAGTCGACAGCCCTAAGGACGACGCACCTGCGACGCTGATGCAATTAATTACAACTGCACTTACATGCATGTCGATACTGACTTTGTTGACTTAATCGGTTTTTGCCTTTGTATGTAACTGAAGCCGTTACATCCGATTGCCACTTCACGTCTATGTTAAGTATTAAATTAACAAACATCTTTTTAATCACTCGTAATGCCTCGCGGCATGCCGGCCGTCATTAAAAGTCGATCGACCTTATTATTTCTCATTAAGCTAAAGCGTTTATGCACTCTAATCCTTGTGATAATGCCAACATACAATACATAGTAGTTTACGCGTTCTTTAAATTATTTCCTGTTAAAAATGAATACCTAAAAAATGTTGAAGACTTTTTTCCATGTTCGGAGACTATTTTAAATTAATGCAAAAATATCTTATATCAATTTTTAATATAAATATATTAAAATTTATTAGAGCCATACAATTTTACATCTACGCATTTAAGAATACTACCTCTTTAGACTTACAATATAACCTCCTTTCTGGTTAAGCGTTAAAAAGAAAGAAATGTCACTCGTTACTTCAAGAAAATTTCAGGTGAAATCAAATCAATTTAAAAAACAGAAACACATAAAAGAAAAATGGCTGAAACTTTAGCGATGGATTCTGATCCTGAAATTATGAATAAGTATCTGGTAAAACTGGGTGTCCCAGATAAGTGGCGTATGGTTGATGTTTTAAGTTTGGAAGAAGACACTTTAGACTTAATACCTCGTCCGGTTTTAGCTCTAATTTTGCTTTTCCCACTTTCGGACGCATACGAGCAACATCGCCATGAGCAAGAAAATGAGATTCTGAGCAAAAGCCAGGACACTCCTGAGGATGTGTTCCACCTGAGGCAAGTTCTCAGTAACGTGTGTGGCACCATAGCTCTGGTACACAGTGTCGCTAATAATACCCACCATATCGACTTAAATGATGGCCTTTTAAAAAACTATTTGAACGATGCCACTGGTCTCGACGCGGCGGCCAAAGGAGCCTTGTTAGAAAATTCATTTGCAATTTTTGACGCCTATAGAGAACTTCTAGACACTGAGAATGTTGTAAATG
>DWMF01001480.1:0-11413 GCA_018244815.1 Parelbella polyzona | reverse complement strand
AAACTCCTCTTTGCTGTTAGGTAGAATATATGTTATAGAAGTCATCCTTACACCTATATGCTTAGATAAGTTCACTTCACCAGATACATTAAATTGAGTGGTTAAATTTTAATTATAAATAATTAATATCGTGTCTCATCATAGTTATTTATTCTTGGTACAATAAATAAGTAATCTTCGGTAATGATATAATGTCATAATAAATATAGAATTGATCCCATTAACTTTTATCATTGAAAAAAAAAACTGACTTTAATCAACTTCTAATAAAAACACAAGAACAAAATTCTCTGTCAGGAGCAGGAAATTAAAAAAAAGTTGTACTGGATTATTTTTGTGAAGGAAACAAAGTTGTTTGTTGTGTAATACGTTTCAACAGTGTGTTGAGTGATGACGCATAGATTTTCCAAAACAAAAAGCTACAAAGTATATTTAGATAAGTAATCATTTTATACCTACCAAAGTGTTCATTATCAACTTTCCAGTTTCTTATTCTTCCTCCTCCTCGTTTAGGCATGCTTACAATAAAAGAAATTGAGGCGATATGTAAATTAGCACGCAAACCACGCTAGGCTTTCCTTACGTTGGACTTTCAGTTTTCTTTACTAAACGTATTATTGTATTCTTTTTCGGAATAATTTATTGAGCTATCGCTTATGTTGTAATTACAGACAATATGAATGAATTAAACGCGCTTTATTATATGAAATCAATAACTCTCACAACAACATGGCAGAAATGGCAGAATAGAAAATTACAAGAATGAACGTGAAGCGCATATCCATAGATTATAGAAAACAACCTTATTATAAAGAATTAAGTGCTGCCATGCACAAATGCAATAAAAATCTACCAAATTTGCCGCTTTTGGTTTCTGACGAGCTTTTAATGATATTATCTTTAAAATTTCTTAGTTAAATTAATAAGAACATGAGACAGTGTTTGTATAATCTATTAAATAATTATTGTTATGTTATAATATAATATTATGTTTGTATAATCTAAAATAGTTATAAAAATAACCATATTTTGTTGCACGTTTACCTAAGTTTCAGTATGTTTTTCTAAGACTTACTCATTTTCTGTCATTGCAAACATTACATTAACAAAACATTTAATGAAACTTATTTCCACTTAATCATTATGAATTCGTTTATGTTATTCACGTACTAACTACGAAAACAGTCGTAAAGAAATTTAATATCTGGCGTATTTAGTTTTTCTATCTTATTTAGCAAGATCTATACTAAAGATGGTACCGCATCAACGCCAAAAACAAAATAGCCTAGCTGAAAGTCTGCAAAAAATAGAACATACTAATAACACTGTTAGATACAAATTCAATGGATTAGTACACGTTCATATTTATTAATACAATGATGTTGTAAAACGAAACATTATATTTTTTAAATGCTTCATTACAATAATTGCTATAATATTATTCAATTTGTTCAATAACAACACAGACAAAAAATAAATTAAATTACTCAAGAAATATAACTCTCTCCAAGAGACATCAAATAATAAAGATGTTACAAGCAATGAATTCATAATGTTTTTTAAATATACAGAACACATTATACCTTCTTTTACCATTGCCAATTATATTGAAAACCGTATTCTTTGATTTTCATTAGTGAAAAAAAATTCGAATTGTTTTCCATTGATTGATAATTTCTACCCCCAATATAGAAATTTAAGACTGACAATACGAAAACCATAAATTTATTATCATTCCTAACATTTGTCTATGATACAAGCTTCAAAGTTCCTTTTCACGTGCTGCAGTAAAGAAAAAAGTTGTTTAAATATATGAATATATTGAAAAGTCACTCACATAAAATAAAAATTGGCTCTTTATTATTATTTGACATTTATTTTTATAATGTAATACTAATTAACAAAACCAATTTTCTAGACTCATTACAGTGGTCTTATACCGGAACGTTCTTGTAACCATAGCTTTAAAAATAAAACGACCACAGACAAAGTTCGTGTGCTTTTCGTCGAGTCTGCCATGTTTTGTCCTACTTGTCGCGCTTGATCAACGCGTTCGCGATTTCTGTTACAAACTATTATTTTACTGAATGTATTACGGGCTGTGTTTTGTTTACAAATAATGTAGTTGATGAGGTCATTATTATCTTGGTGAAACTTTAAATAAATCACTTTTGATACATGTGTGTATAATGGTGTAGTTCGCATTTCATCAAATTTTGAAATCGTTCACAAGCTTGCCGTCGCTCGAAGCTATATACAGAGGAATTCCGTCGCCGTTTTTATATCGTTATTTTACGCGTATCGTGCATTTTTCTCCGTCGTCGATCCCGTGACGCAGCCCACGTGCACATATTACGGCAAGCATCTCATGCACATTTGTTATTATTTTGTTCGTGGCTTGCGACTTCGATTCGAACCCGTCAGAATCGGATCGAAGAAGGGAAATCGTCGTCCGTCTTACTCCCTCCCGTAGTGCGTTCGGTTGCATTCGTCGATTTTGATAAATGGAAATAAGACTGTGATTTAGTCAGTGGGGTGTGCATAATTGTTTTGGTGCGCGAGGATAGTGTGGCGAGTGGCGAGCGGTGGCCGCCGCAGCGCACACGTGACGCGGTCGTGTGTTTGGGTGCTCGGTGCTCAGTGGTAGGGTTCGCGGGCGCACGCTTCCAGTCCGCCTGCAGTGCGGCGCGCGGCGGCAGCGAGGTGAATCACCGCGCGGCGTGTTGATCGTGCTTATTTACCCGCGAGTGCATCGTTCAAGTGCGTGGAGCGGAAGTGCGAAGGCATGTGCGGCGCGCGTCGGCGCCGATGACCCGGCCGTCCGATGCGACGGCGTTTTGAGCCAGTGAGCAGAGTGTTAGATATGCCTCTTGGGTTATGAGTGTGTGACAAAGTTGTGCTGTGCTGAGTACACTGGAGCCCCTAGACGGAGTTGGGCCCGCCGGGGCGGCCCTGGTGCTTCTCGGGGCTCCGCACGAAGGCAAAATGGCTGCGTGGAATCGCCACCACCATTTCAATATGCTCATGGATGAGAATGCCAAAAACAAATGTGAGTACCACCTAAACACTTACATAGGCTAGAATCTTTAAAAGCATCTTTCTGGTACAGTGTACTAGTCAGTTTTGCATATCAACATTGCCATGCTGCATGCATGTGTCTATGTTTATACTATCAATATTTAGCTGGTAACATCAACACACAAGTTGACATGGATATGTGATTGAGTTGAGGTCAACTTTTTTTATAAATAAAATTCTTCTGATTGTCTCTTGTGCCAGAAGTGAATGAAACAACAATTAGTTTTATGAATTAACATTGACAGATGTGTTTAAGCTGGAGGTTCTAGTGATTGAAAATATATTTCATAGTGTTGTTGTTAATTATTATTTTTCTTTTTGTTTGATATATTGTTGAAAATGTATGAGTTGATAAGTGTTGATTACAAAAGCTTGGTATGTTTTGGAATATAAACAATTCTTCTTTAATTTACAAAATGTATATTTACTCATAAGAAGCACTTGAACACTCCACAATATTTTTTTCAATTAGATCTCCTTTGCTAATAATATCAGTTTGTTTTTTGAAGGATAAAACTTGCATGTTAACATGTTTACAAAATGATATGTCTCAATGAAGAAAGTATTCAAAGCACAGAACTATGATATCTGTAATTATGCATTTGCATGTTTTAAGTATATGTTACATATGTAAGACTAAAATGTACACTATATGCTAACAATATTTTCCCAAATCAGTTAAGCAATAGTTAACATCTTTGTTGATCTAAACTTTTTTGTAATCTAGTCATTTGACAGTGTTAAACATCAGGATCTGTTAACTCTAGTTTATCCTAAGTTTACAATGTGTTTATCAATTATATTATATGAAGATAGATCTATATTTTTTTAGATAAATGCCAAGTATATCAAATATATATCAAATAACATTCAGAATATTAATTTGAAATCTAACCAGTGGTTTTTCCATAGCATGTGCCCAATACCTCTAGTACTTTATATATTTAATAAATGCTTAAAATATGTGTAGTGTTTAGTTGTACATAATACTAGACTATATAGTAAGATGTTAGGTGTAAAAGGTAATATTAAATGGAGGTGCTTCAGGATACATACTCGGAAATTCTAATAACAGATTTATTGGTGAGGTTTTATGTTATCGAGAGCATCAGGAGAGTGTCATGTTGTTATTTTTTTGTAAGAAAAGAGCAAATGTTTGGGTCAGCTTTATTCCAACTTAGTCTACTTCCTGTCATTTTGATTTCCCCATTTAGGTACTTTTGTACTTGTATTATTCAGTTATATGAAGTGATATCCCGATTTTGGGAGATACCAGTAACTATATCATGTACAATATACACAATAAACAAACACATACAAAGCATACATTCAACTATCACACCCAACTACATATATATGCACTGCTATACACACCAATTCATAATTAGGAAGTTTTATCTCAGTTTGTTTTTTCATCTTACCACTTGCGGCCAATTAATTTTTAAACATGTATACAGTGTAGACACTACTAATTAAACTGTAATAAAGTTAAACCGAGCTTCATATTGTTACTTAGTTAGATAGCAGATAATGTTTTTGTTTTATTGTGAATGATACTCTCCTAAGCCTTCATTTATAATATAAAGAAATCATTAATTAAAATATCATACTATTTTAATGTTATTAAACTATAAAATTCCTGTTGCATATTCATTTTTAGAGATTGATACTAAAATTAAGAATGTCCAATTACTCAGCATTTTTAAATTTAAAGTATAATTTATTTATCATTTCTAAAAAATCATATTCTATATGGTAATGAGGTATTGAAAAGTATGTAGCGTGAATAATGTTATATTACATTGATATATTAAAACAATTGATATAGTTTTGAAGATGTGGTAGAGACAATAAATAGTTAATGAAGCTAATTTTGTAAATACTGGACTGCTTTAGCATTATGTAGCAATGTTTTAGTGATACTAGCTACTTTATTTGATAAAATATGATTTGAAAAATTAAAAAAAAACAGGGCAGTAATATATGGCGATATAACATTCTCACAATTTTTTTTTTCTTTGCCAAACTTTTGACCCTTAATATAATATTAATTACCAAATACATACAGCTATTCATGGGTTCAATATAATTAAGAGCAAAAAGGAATAAAATTATGCCTTTATCAAGTACCTACAAGAGTTTTGTTGCAAATACTATAGATGTGTCGTAATTAAATTGTATCACTATAGTATAAATCAAAATAAAAGTGGATTTTTATGTATACTCGGTTCTACTGAACTTTGTGGAGGAAATTGATACGGTCCATTTCATTACAGATTCATTTCATTGGTTATAATGTCAATGAATAATAGATAATGAATGAAAGTTTTTGATTGAATCAAATACTAAAAATTTTTTTTATTACTTGAAGTTATCGACAATTAATTAATGAATCAATAATTAATCAAAAATGTGTCCTTTACTCAGATTTTCAGGGTGATCAATGAAACGGTGTCAGAGTCTATAACTCTGTAGTGTATATATGTATTATATGTGTACATATGTATTCATGCTTATAAATTTTTACATTATATAAAAAATTAAATGTACCAAAAGCTTGTTCCTATCTAATAACAACGAATTATCCACTATTACTGAGGATTGGGGAAGATTTGTATGACCTATTACAATCCTGTGTTACAAGATTTAACTGTGGAAGTATCAATTATTGGTTTTTAAGCTGTGGAAACGCATTATTATAGTATTTTGAGAATTCGAGTAATATTTGCGCCCTGTATGAGATTATGAAAATATAACTTGTTTTGTAGAATTCACTTATACAACTAGTCTACTTACATTAATTGTTGCCTATATATGTAACATGTAATAAAAGTATTAGATATTCACGTCTGTAAATGATTAAAACGTATCATGTACTGAAATTGTTTAAAAACGAACAGTGAAACAAAATCACTGATTTGTATTAGCAGTTATTAGACCAACAAGAATCGAATCAAAAAAAAAACAATAAGTATGAAATATAGTTCCGCAAACATTGAATAGTCAGTCATGTAAACATTGTATGCGTTATTAATCATTTGGTTCAATTACCCACATGCAACAATAACGAGCGCACTTTATAATAACTCATAAACACGACGTCATATGAACACCCCGTCGCCGGCTCCTTTGATGTTGCGACCGCCTTTACAATCCGATCACGAGTGCGTCAGCTCGGTTACACGAGCCCCTCATTCAATGGCCACAATACAATTTTCTGTGCCATCACCTCCTTTGCTGTTGTCAATAACTGCATCCGGATCCTGGCGTGTGAGTGTGCGCGCGAGATACATTTTATTGTTGAATGCACACAGCCCTCGCCCGCTCACCTGCGGCCACGCGCTGGCCTAAATCCCTTTGACCCGATTCTGCACGGCATTTAACTAGCGCGGAGTTGCAAATTGTATCGTTTACAAACCCGTGTTATCGGGACGGTCAGTTTCCCAATGAAGTGTTTACAATAAGTCTGTTCCGAATGACAATTTGAAACTGCTTTATAAAAAGACAAGTTGTTCTATTTTTAAAATGTGGACGTATTTTAAAACATGTAGATTAAATCACATTTACCGCTTTAAATGTACCGTCATCAATAAAGTTTCTAACTCATAGCGGAATAAATGTCACAACAAAGCTGTTTTCGATAAATATAACAACCGCAGAGCTAAGTTCCACACAATAATTAAATGAGTGAAGCGGAAGGAGAAGATTGTTTTATGACATGAAGTTTATTTTTGGACGAATTATTATGATCGCTTCATGTAGCCTCGACCCCAAAACTGCTTAACGCGCGTCGACCTCCCCAACCTTTAACCTAATTCTATGTTCAACCCTCGCAGATGGGCGCTTGCATTGATGCTTTTATTAGATAACACGACTTTTATGCCGCGCTCCGGGATGAGACTGACAATATTCATTGGGATACCATTATACTTATCGTGGTCACAATGCCGCTAGATTGGGCGAATCGCTTTATTTTCGACGCTTATTTACGATACGGGCAGTGGGGTGGCGCGGGGAATATACGTATATAATAATACCCGGCGCTCGCAATGTGTTAACGTAAATCAACTCACAATTTGTTTTTTATTTGATGCCATGATATCTGATATGAGGGCCGGAATCGATTGTAAGGAAATATTCCCACAACAATGATTATTGTATACTGTATAGGAATGTGTTTATTATTATTTTTTGCCAATCGTCTATTACCGTAAGTAACCAAGTGATCAATATCCACGCTTAAGTACAGCCGTGATTATAATTTACAAAAGGTAGTAGAAAATTAAATCACTTAAAAATTTATAGGTACTTAGACTTAGAAGCTATTATAACTTAGCCTTCTGTAACATTTTTTAATAATTGTTCTAATTGTACCTAAATTCTTACAGTTGATGCAGCTCGAATTCCTACTGCCCACGCTTTCGGCACTTCATTGGCGATCGTTACGCCGGATCTACCTAAATAAAACAAAGATACTGTTCTCGATACCCAATTTCTGGGAAAATCAGAGCACAGTCTCAGGCCCCACATGTTCATATCTTGAATCATCTGTAAATACTTTATCGGATCAGGTGTTCATTCTGGGCAATACGCATCGAATGAGGATAAAAATAAAATCCCGGCAGCTTTTCGTAATCCAAGCCTTCACATATCCCTATTTTCATTATGTTCTCTACGCGTTTATGTTGTTATAAATAAAGCAAAAAAACCATCTGCCATTGAATGTAACGTTGCTTATATTTTATGGGCTTTTGCACCCTCCACCAAACTTGTACTAAGATAAAATTGCAAATAGAGCAGTTAGCGGAAGCACCGCAGGATTAGGTCTTTAACAGCGTCGATAATTAATTATTTGTTAAGTATTGTATTATGCGTAAAAACTTGTAAATATAAACTCCTGTGAAAAATTAACAAATATAATTTTTTTGGAACACCATTGCAGGATCACCTGCCAGATCCGGAGACACGTTCAAACACAATATTCGTCAAAATCGGTTCATCCGTTTGGGAGGAGTTCAGTTATGTACACACGTACAAAGGAATTATATATGTATATAAAGATATGAACCATAACGATGTAATGGATACTTGTCTTTTAAATAGTTACCTAATATAACACTGATACCTTATCTCGAGGCAGTACAATATTGCCTGTTATCAAGAGTACTAACTGGTTGTCTTGGTAATTGGGTGACTACCTTCTACTAATGAGCGCGCTTGCTAAATAATCATAAGGGATTTCGTCTCCAGACCGAGGGCTAAATACGAATCCTGCCTGCTTATAAGGATAAGTAATAGACCCCTGACAAATCGCTAACTGCCTCTTTGGAATTCATGAATACGAAATAAAATATGCTAATTTCCAAGAATGGTTGGAAAAACAAAATTTCACTGGAATAAATTAGCAGATGTAGAAAATTGAGGGAAATGTGGTCCTAAGAAAATATTGTAGTTATTTATGTAAGAAAAACCAGGCGGCAATGATGGTGCAATGTAAAACGGTAGGCTTTGAAAGTCCGCCCAAAAATTTCTCGGAGCCCGCCGCTCCCCGTGAGAAGGGTAACGACTCTTAAATATTTGTGGCAGCTTTCAATTTTCGAACTACGCGATGTTCACATCTTTACACTTGATACGAGTATCAATATTTACGATTTAACATATTTTAGGAAGTACATATATGTTTCAAATTAATCATCACGGAACCTTAATGCATGTTAGCATGGTACCTATCTTTAAAATCAATTCGGACCGACACGTAAGTGCATGCTTATTCAGCGTCTCCATAAAAATAGTCATTCAAGGATATCGCAAAAGATCGCGTGGGGGTTAACGAACTCATTCGTCGGTTTCGCTTCGAAATTGCAAGTGTAGCGCCGGTTTAACTGCGAGGCTCGCTGGAAGCCCAGTCGGAGTGGCATTTTTGCAGCGCGATCAACTTTCATTCACTGTCTGAAAGCTGTTGCTACGCGGATGCTGGCCTCACGGTGTGCCACTATTAAACCCAAACGCTCGTGCGCGGCCCGTCATGTAGATGGTATCGTACTGTTTGGAAAGTAACTCGCTAAGTTTACTTGTTAAGCGTTTTATTTCGACCGTTTCGCTCGCCAGCTGTCCGTTCAGAAAGTGCTACGAGATCCCTGCTACACCTAAATTTTAACTCGTTCACGACTTTGGATCAAAATATTTAGGTACCTAGTTGATTATATGTTCATATACCTACTTGATTTAAGTAAAGATAATGTACAAATGATTGGTTTGTACAAGGTTTGATGTGAATAAACTGTTCATGTAGCTTTACTTAGGATTGTTTCGTCTATTTTATATGCCTACGCTTTTAGTATCACTAATGTAAATATGGACCGAACATACTCTATAAATAAATGTTTAATATCACATTAGCAAATATTTGTGCCTCTGATTGGTTTTAGTTGTGCTATTCAACTAACCATTCATGAATATATATTTTTTTTGCTTCCACCATTTATTTATACAATTTGTTTATTATGGTTTCTGAATAAATCGGTCATTTGAGAAGTAACCTAAAAAGGTAAGTTGTAGTTGAACGTATTCCGTTTGCGGTGCATACATTTCGCGGGCGGTGGTATCGTCGCTGTTTAACGGTAACCGTTTAAGTGCCCATATCACAACGGACGCGGCGTAGTCTGGCCGTCTCGAACCGGTGAATGGTCACCTTTCTCCAACACACAGTCTAGACTGCGTTCCGACCGCTCAATGAATTTCATTCGTTTGGAATGCGGAACGCCCAATTTATTGCGCCCTACCAATATTCATCAACCTCCGTCGGACGTGTGAAACTGTCACGAATAATAAGAAACTTTGACGGTTAACTGGTGCTTGTTGTATTTGTTTTAAGAACCATTGGAAAAATAGTCTTTCACGTTTACAACCCGATTACTTTTTTCCAATGGACGTTCTGATTTCTATATGTATTATATTAGCAAAGTTTGATAATAATTCGTCAGCACAGAGGTGATCGCTGAACACAGCGAGAACAATGCGTGGGCCACGTGGGCATTGTCTGTGTGGGTATTCAGGTACCCTATGCAAATGGCTAAGATTTCTCCGGCGCTGTGTTGACGCTTCGCTCGACCCATTATTTCTGCGGCCACGATTTCATTGCGCACCGACAATCATTTGCATTTTAATTGGATTAAGTCTCGTTTATATATCACACGCTTGCTTTGTCATTCGCGATGATTTAGATGAGTTTGCCGATGCTGGCGACTGGCGAGCCACCGATAGTGAATACAAATAGAAAAATATGACGTGAGGTTACAAAGACAATACAAATTAAAACCCGCGATAAAAATGTTGCTTCCGAGAAAGAAATTCGTTCAGCACTTACTCACGCATTGTGTGCTACGCGTGTAATATTTCAGATAATCTTGCACCAACGATTAATTTAATAATCGACTTTTTGCGTTGTGTAAACCGATGTGATTTTAATTGGTTATAAGTAGCTCGTTACGTTCGCTTGTCACGTCGCAAGAAAATAAATACTCAGTTAAGTAGGTATTATTATTATAAGGCGCGTTGTTGACGAAGTGTGACGAGTCAGCCCTAAAGTGCCCCTCGGTGTCAACGACCGGCCGCGAAGGTTCTTGCGCGGCCAACGGTGTTTTATTTTAATAATAATTGAATTGAATTAGTATGAGAACCGCGACAATAGGATTTTTATTTCAGATGCGATGTCGTTTACGGACAGTTTCCGTATCGTTTAACAACAAATCGGACTCATCCCTGTTCTGCAGTATTCAGACATCGGAGATGTCAATATATCATACAGTAGTCGTGAAGATTTTATTCGTAACCAGTCGAACAGCTTTTATTCTTACTTGGCTTGGAATTGAAACTATTTTTGCGACCTTCACGCTTGAGTGTTCGTTGCCCTTCAATATCAACGTAGAAGCATTTCGAAACCGAATGGTAGTACGTACATATGTATGTGGACGTCTATATGCAAACAATAATGACAATATGATCGGCACCAAAGCGGTTGACATCGGGGCTCACCGTTGAAGATAAATTTTGAGATAATTACCCACTGAGAACCTGGATGACAGAATTTATGCCGGTACAATTCAGTTTTGTCTGCCAGGTGGTTGTAATAGACTTATTTATTTCATCATTTTCTTAACTCGTATTTCACTTACCAACGCAACATTCGTGGGTTCCCTTAGTCGGCTTAATTGTATCTAGATAAGTATTTCACTACTTGTTATTTTGAAACACACGTCCTTTATTAATTAAACAGCGTTGTCAATTCAGTCACCTTGTTATCATAATATGGATGTTGCTACTTCAAGGAGCTCAG
>DWMF01001479.1:0-11414 GCA_018244815.1 Parelbella polyzona | reverse complement strand
AAGATAGGCGGAGGAGTGTAGTAATCTCACTTTACACCAGTTACATGATACGTCCCTAGTTACATTCTACGTCGTCTTCAGTGCACTTTCACGCTGGCGCCGTCCAATCATTAGGAAAGCTGATCGACTAGCTCGCCCCCCGGCGCCGCCCGCAGCGACCCGCGCGCCGCGACTCTAACTAACGATCGAAAACTAAGAAACTGGGTTGTGTAACAGTTGCTACTGGTTCTCATTTATGTAAAAATTGTGATTACGATAAAATCAGTCGCCATGAATTATGTGAAGCTTCCGAAAGCGGCGGCGTTTATGAAGAGAGTGATGGATGTAGTCAAATCCCGTCAGATTTTTTAAAGATTAAGATATCGGGCACTCCGTGCTCTCTGCCTACGCTGTGAGGGACCTGGGGTTACGATATATTAATAAATTGTGTGCTAACGTGAAGCATAGTAGATAAAATCAGTCATAGCATATTGATTTAGAATTCAGCCTCGTCTGCGGGTGCTTGGTGCAAATCCTGGGCCGCACTTCTTTATACTTTCTTTCTTTTTTCTTTCTATATTACGTGGATTTTAAGTGGTGAAAAGAAACATCGTAAGACAATTTACACACCTTTCAAATCTCTGAGGCATGTGTCTACCAATTTGCACTTCGCCTACTCGTGTTCAACAGTAGAACTGGGAGATGTGGTTTTACGCATCTAAATCATTTTGAGGGTGCTTAAAGCCCTGTTGTTAAACCAAGAACACTAAGGGTGTTGTAACTGGATTGTTTAAATGTGTAAATCTTGTACTTAACCAAATTGTTAGTGAGTTGGTGTGGAAGTTCAGGTTCGATGACCAGATCGGCTGCTATTGGTTTTTTCTATCTTCAAATTTTTTGTAGTCGCTCGGGGTCTGGATTTGCACCTGGGGCATGGGAATAGGTTAATCTCCCATTGCATTGTGCCTACCTCTCTGCCTACTTCTTTAAGGATTACTGTCGTAATGTTACCTGTTAGAATATATATTTTTTTCGTACACTAAATACAGAAAAATACTAACAACACACATTAATTTGTGAACTAAAAACATCTGGCGGTTTTATCGCTAACAAGTAATCTCCACCAGACAATCATCGGATAGGAGTCAAGAATAGAAATAAAGCGATACTGAGCAGCGGTGTACGAATGTAAATATTAATTATAATGAAAATAATAATAATAATGGTGACAATAACATTAAAAATAATTATATGGTGCCAATAAACATGTAGTCGAAGTTTAAAGCAATATAATCATTCACCAATCGTTTCAAGGAATTGAGGGTCGTGCCGCTGGCTTATCAAGGGTCAAAGCTAGTTCCGGGTCCGATTTAATCATTGTCACATGACAAAGTAACAGACAATTAAATTAAATCTACGCTTTCTTATGTAAGGGATTCATGTTATATTATTTTGGTTTATAATAATGTGTCGATGATGATGATTCAATCGAATGGGTATTTTCTATTAGAACAATTCTACCTGTAGTAACCCGGTCAGTACAGTAGTCGATTCAGTGGTTTGTACAGTAATCTAGTCTTCCTTTCTCATATACCTACATAAAATTCTTCATACATAAATAGGACCTGAATGAAAATTTACATAACAAAACAACACAATAATGTGAGTATCGTTTACAACATAAACACAGAATTGTGTAATCAAATAGTGAGGAATGATTATGGAGGAGCGTGGACAAATAAGACGTCTCGCGAGGGCCCGCCACGAGCGACTTAGATCTTAAGAGGCCGTGAATAATGTAGCACCCAGCTAACTTTGCATGTAGCGGCCGGCGCTCACACCGATGCGTAACATGGTTCGGTTTAAACGTCTTAATCCTCTTTTTTCAGAACAGAGAAACAAATTTCGGAGTAATTTGATGTAGAAGCCGCCGCCACTACCCTGCGATCGGCGGAAGCTCTTGAAAGACTTCAGATAGGTTCGGCTAGCGAGCAATGTCAATAATAGCTAAGCTCGTCTATAATTTAATTCAGTATATGAATACACCAAAACTTTTAAACATATTGCTCAACGCATTTGTCTAATAAATAAAACGTATAAAAATAATATTGCACGGAAGTATATAAAAATCATTAGCACTAATTGCATAGTTTTCATTGTATTCCTATTCTACCGAAGAACCGGCAACCGGTTGATTAGGCGAGATCTGGAGTGGAGACTGCGACTCGGCAAACGTTAGTGTAGGACGCCCTCCGGCCCGGTGGGACAACTGAATTAGGCGGATGATGATGATGACGTATTCCTACTGTAATTTATTTTGCTTTGTTGTAACATAATGTTGGTAAGAGTTTATTATGGATTTTCTAAGCCAGAGAATGTTATACAAATCTATGTATATTATTTAGCACAACTCAGCTAGTGCACAATATTTTCGATATCACCACCCACATCGATTCGCATACATGTCATGTTTTTATGTCGTAGGGGTAGGCAGAAACTAATGATTTCCACCTGATACGGGCCTGATAAACTTGTTTCGACTCTTCTATTTTCAATGAAATCGTCGTACATGTTCATCTACTAAAAAAACTTTCAACCCTTAAGCACATAGATACGCAATGTGTTACACGCCTGTGTAACGAGGCACTGTGGTTTAGGGAAAGTGTGTTTAGTGGGCCACATTGCGCGCACACCTGACCCGAACTGAATGATATGTTTGCTGAGCTCTCGCCCACTGCTACCCAACGGTGATAGAGAGTGGAAAATGGTTAAATAGCAGCAGGGCATGAATTAAAAATATGATTTTTTTTCACAGTCTAAGTACATATAGTACAGACTATAAATAAGTATTGCACAGACTATAATTACAACTTGTAGAGACTGTATACATCAAGTGAATTTACTAAAGTAAAAAAAAAATTGAGACTGTTTAAGCGCAACGTCAGCTCTCCTTTAAAGCCCGCAATGCATGGAGCTCTACTGTGGTATTGCAAATTTGATTGACGACGGTGACCACATTTTTACATTCAGGTAGCCCGCCTGCCTGATCATCGGACAAAATATAAAATATATGCGTCCGTCCACCCAACCGTCAGCCTTTTGAAAGTGCACTGCTGGCGTAAGTCTTCCCAAAACGTCGCTACTCCGCCTGGCCTGAGAAATATGTATTCATGTATATTTCGCTTCATTTTATACTATAATCACCAATAATAAAGTACATTAATACAACATAGACAGGAATATAAAACAGTCTGAATTTCACCACTTATGTGATACGTCCCATGGTATAATGGGTGAGCCTCTTCCCATAGACCAGGCACAAAGCTAAAAAATCATAATTATCATTCATTATCAGTTAAAATGTTTAAAAATAACATAACATTAGGTATACGATATTGTGGCATAAATAGATACTTACGCAATAAAACTAAGAGAAAATTTTTGCAAGGTCAGCTACTCTCGTCATTTTCATTTTGTATAATACGGAGGAAAATATCCTTAAGTTTTAAATAAATATAAAAGTTTTCATATTGTATTGAATACTTGCGATATTTATAAAAATATAATTTGTACGCCTGATATTTTAATATAGCAACATGAATGAAATTAATATGTTGCGTATAGTAAATGAAAAGTTGAAATAAAATTACTTATTAACAATTAAACTTTCATTGTATCTTCCAGATTAATCTTGTAAGTTTTATTCTATAATTGTAAGTAAACCTAATACTTAGTTGAAATTGCTAAGCCATTCTTATAAGCCACCATTGCTTAACTGCACATATCATTTCGAAGATCTTATCGATTCAAAGCAACTAACGCACCAACTCTTACCTGATTAACAAAAAGCTTATTTCACATAAATGAGTAAAGAGCAAACTTTTTGTTTCCCTCAATATCTTTAAACCAGCGATCTCGTCGCTAACCAATGTTGGCAATAACCACTTTTTCTCTCTATAAAAGCGTAGCGGAAAATAACAGCAAATTCTAACGAGTTTTATCGGAAACGAGAGCGACCCTGGTTATACGGGCCCAGTGTCTCCCAGCCAGTCGCTATTGCGATCATTTTCCAATTTTCCACCAGTAAACACTGACATGCTTTGAACCAGATTTCTATAACTATACCACACTACAGTTGCTTTCGAATCGCATCTGTTTAATATATATATATATATATATATACATATATATATATATATATATACATATATATATATATATATGCATATATACTTATAATATAATGATTAATCTCTGTGTGTGGACTGTGGGTACACACCCACATATTTTGGGACATCCCAAAATATCGTTGTTATTCTGAAGGATGACTAGCACATGTGTCCACTGAGCCGCGGACACTGGGTTCGATTCCCATTTCATATTTACGATTGTGCCTTAGTGTCAAAAATATATCTAAGTATATATTCATATGTATATATACATATATGATGCATCAGCCGTCTGGTTCCCGTGACACAGGCTCTACTCTAGCGTACTTTGGGATCAAATGATCGTGTGTAGGAAATATACTAGTTAATTTATTTATATTTTGGCCACTTGTTTCATATTTGCTCATTTTCATGCCAGTCACCCTGTTGAAGAAAATAAAATAAAATTTACATAAAATAACGGGGAACGTTGTCAGAAAGAGCGCCGAGAGTTTTTCCCTCTGACTTTTTCTCTCGGTCCAAATTGTACATAATATCTACGTGATAATGAGAATAATACCTATATCGATAAAACGTTATGCATATTTATAGCCTTTGATCAAAGATAAATAGCCCCAACGGTAACAAAAAGGACCCCAAAAAGGGGTGGATTTGAAAATTGCGCTGGTGCAGCCGGCTGTAGAAATAAACGAAAAATTGAATTTTTCAAAAAGAAAAAGGATATTAATTGATATTATGGAAATTCGTTCAACATCGCTTTTAAATGTATATCGTCTATCAAACCTGTTTGACTTATTGGTCTTTTTAGGTAAAGCATCTTAAAACCTATTATTATTACTGGAAATAACTTTTGTATCAAACTTCAATATGAATAGTCAAAAACTTATTTTATCTGTACGAGTCTCTAGTGTCAGCCTCTTTGTCTGTCAATCGCGAATTATGTAACTACGTTAGTGTAAGATATTTTGTTATTTGCAAAATGTTTTATAATATAGGTATATTTCTTGGGTTCAATGTCGAATTTTAAATATAATCAATATGTATACAGATGACGACAAAATGTCATGTCTCTAAGGAATGTTCAGCAGAATTTCCAATAATATTATTTTTCCGTGTCCGTCATTAGGTTTATTTGTATGAGATATTACATAAAATTGGATTTTCCTAAAATTGTTAATTTATACAGTTCAAACCTCCAATGTCACGTGGATGGCGTGAGTGACCAAAACTCACCTAACTTGACCAAATAGTTTAGATATTGGCTGATAGGCAGTCAGAAGTCAACGAAACCGGCGTGCTTATGTGAAGGGTCATAAGTGCCGAAGAATCATGTCAGATTTGTAAGGATAATTTGGCACTCGGCCCTCTCTGACTACCCCATAAACGACTTGGCGTGTGGTTCTATAATTTTAACTAATTAATATTTTAATTGACGCATTAATTAATTAATATATTTATAAACAAAACGGCATTCTTAAATGTATACTTCCGTTAACTAGTGAAGCGGAAGTACAAAAGTACCAAGGTCCCCAGTACATTTCTCTTTGTGTTGAAGATAATGTATTAAGTTTGAACTTGTCTCTATAGAAGTATCGGTATAAAAACACAAAAGCATCCCTGCAAGCTCATTCCGCCCGCGCCGGAGCGACTACACTTTAAAATGAGTTAGCGTTTCTCTCACTCTTTCATTTGCGAGAAATGGGAAAATAAAGAAATGAAAGTACAGATATCGGAACCTATTTGTGTAACTCGTTTCTATGAAGATTTCTTTATAAAATTTAACTATCCAGTTTAGCGAAACTTTTTACGATGAGTCTATTGTACTACACTCTTCTGCATTCACCTACGGGGAAATACAAGCGTGATATTACGTTATTGATGGAAAAAAAACGTAGGAATGGGGTTGTTAGTACCATAAAGTCATTGAGTATAATGTCAATTTAGGTGTCATTAGTAACGATTAGTATTGTTTCTATATGAAGCTAGTCCTAAACTAAAAGCTGATAACTTCTAATATGTATATATTTAAATGTAATCACAGCACTCAAATTAAAACACGACTTCATTCATTCAACATTCATGTTTCCCAGCAGAAACATGTATATTAGTAATACTATCCCAAGCAAACCGCATACATGTTACACCTCATACCATCCACAGATAAACATTAAAAAAAAAACAATGAAAAATAGAACAGAAGAATATCTTAAAATCGCTTCGCTTGTTGACACTTCCGCGTTGTAAAATTAACCTCTCCCTCCGTTCCTTGCCTTTATCCTTCCGTTTTTATTCAAATAATATTAAAACTCATAACGGGTACGCCGAGAGATATTTGGTAATAAGTTTTCGTAACCTTTTGTTGTTTTTCAACCTTGTTGCTGATAAGGCGGAAGTAGATATGATTTTCTTTTGTGGCTACGGTGTCTCTTTTTCTATGTAGGGATATGTTTAGTACACCTATTGTCAGATGCACTTACAGCCTTTTCGTTCTGTCTTGTCTGTAGATATGACAAAAAATGAAAGAAAACCTCATCAAAGTACTCTAAACAATTTTTACATTTTGGCTGTCATTGTGTAGTGATTAAAAGCATCCTAGTTAGGCCTTTTGACAATAATAATAATTTCTTGCAAGAATATTAATTGTAAGATAGATAAGTAATTGAATACCTGAAAAGTCGAAAAAGGAATATAAGAGACAGCAAGTTGTTTTTTAATACGTCCACCGTCAGTACCAAACAAAAAATTCCCGAAAGATATCGATCAAAATGAATTATTTATTAAATTTCGTTTCGCTCCACCCGAGGCATGAAATATTTATAGATAAATAATTAAAAAAATATATCACAGGAATTTGGGATACCGTGAAATCATTTCGACGTTTTCCTCTTACTGTTTTTTTTTTGTGTGTTTTCTTCTGACGTCAGAGCTAACAAGGAAACGAAACATGAGTTAAGGAAGTAAATAATCTTACATTAAGGATAATGCGAATTGATGGTATATAAAAGAACATTCGAGTAACTACCAAAGTTGATTTTGTGAAAACAATTTTATACATTAAACAAAATGAAGAACAAAATATACTTACTTTATGACAATATAAAATAATCGGGCCCGTTATCTGACAACCAGTAGGTACATATGTATATATCATATGCATGAAGGTTAGGCAAATCTCACGTTTATAGGTCACAGAAGCGTTCCTAGCGCAAAGATCTAAGATACCTGTAACCTGTTACATACTTCAACCTAGGGCACGCAGTGCAACGATTACTGCTTAGCCACAGGAGTAGC
Source organism: Parelbella polyzona (assembly GCA_018244815.1). Taxonomy (NCBI): domain Eukaryota; kingdom Metazoa; phylum Arthropoda; class Insecta; order Lepidoptera; family Hesperiidae; genus Parelbella; species Parelbella polyzona. The sequence continues at coordinate 3,975 of DWMF01001479.1, read as the reverse complement.
TGAGTCAACAAACATTATACGTGTGGAGATTTTTCTAGTAACACAGATCACTTAAAAGTCAATTTCACTGTGCACAACGCACAGATAAAATATATTTGGTAGTATAGATCCCGAAATCACTCCGCTAAACTCCTTTACTCCGCTAATAAGCCTCAGTTGCTATAAGTAACCACTGCGACCCCCAACACGCAGGCCTATTACTTAATTCAAAAACTCCCCAAAGACCAGCGGATATAATGCGATTTATGTTGAGTATTTTTGAATGTTTATGAACTCGTAAACGTAACGTCTCCCGGCGGGGACGCTTCCTTCACGCAAGTGACCAACGCATACATTTGTATGAGGATAACCTTTAAATTCAGCCCATGTAAGGATCATTTGTAACGACGAAATTCGACCTGACCTCACCAAAAACTAATTTACCGCCCTATGACGTTAGGATATGAGTGTTTTTGGTTTATATTCGTTGAGTTTAAGGACCAAATTGAGTTTGGTCTTTGAAGTCCAGAAGTCACGTAGCGTATTGCTTACGCGTGACTTCAGTTGAGAGATGTGTCACGAGTTACAATACGTTTTGCTGAGTTTCACACATCTAAATATTGTTATAACACATCCAATATTATATACCTACGATTTATTGGTTGGTTAAAGCCGATACATATAGAAGTCTACGATTACAGCCGACATCTAGGCAATTTTGATTATTTTACGTAAAAATAGTAAGCGTAAAAACAAAACGTAAACAAACAAAACCTAAAAACAGAGCAAACGAGGAGGCAACAGTCACACGTGGTCATACTCAACCACACCCCGAAAAAGGAAATACTCTCAATACACAAAGAAACGCCCTACATATCCCCGCCCACTACTCCCAAATTCTATTATCAAAAACCTTTCATTCCCGAGATTATCGAGAGCGAAGCTTAAATCCAATAGTGTCTTTGGACCGACCGCGCTATTCACTCTCTTCTTTTTGGAGTAGACAATATTTAGCTGCAGCTTTCCAAGAGAAATCACACCTACTTTCAAATTCGAACGAATTCTTCTAGCCAGGGATACCTCTTGAGTTGAGTTCTTCATTTTAAACACACACATTTGTAACCGACTTCTATGCAAGAAGAGAATAATGAATGTAGGTTAGGTTTGTAAGGATGGAGATATTTGGCACTCGGTGCCCTCTGCTTACGCCGTAAGCGACCTAGCGTTACGATATAATAGTATTAATATAATAACGCGAAAATCTAATATATTATGACATAGTGAATAAATACAGATAAAATCAAACAAAACTACAGTATTCAATATTATCAGCTAACACAAGGAAGTTACCAAAATCTTCATACCTGATTTAGCGACGATTGAAATCGCAATCACCTCTGCATTACTGCACGAAGTGCTTTGTGAAACGACCAAACTTAGCAAACTGGCAATGTATATGGGTATACTTGAAACTCTCGCGCAAGTCGTTAGCTCGGCACTGGCAACCCCGTTGTTTGCGGACCATTACCCACGCAACCCTTTCACCCCTCTGCAAGGCTAACGATGTGCGATTAATGTTTAGTATAAAATACAACTCAACGTAGCTAATTTAAATTTTCTTATGGCAACACTAAAAACAAATAATTCGCACAAAAATGTCAGAAGAATCAACTGTAAACATGATCGGTGGACCTGATATACTACAACACCCAAGAATTAAATGATGAAAGATAAAAAAACTCAGTCATTCTAGATCGAAAGTCTTCTGTTTTAATAAAACAAATCTAATTATTACATTAATAGAAAATACTTGTTGCTCAATGAAACGGATTGATTTATATTATTAAAAAAAAGAAACTAACTTGCTAAGTTCTTAAATCATATCGCAACGGTAATAATCTCCCTCTTTTCATTGCACTCTAAACTTCTCTTTCGCTGTGCGTTTCCAACGGTGACAAGTCCTTTATATAGCTGGCAACTTTTTAATTATAATCATACACCGTATCAGGTGCGCTTTAAGTTTAAATTGTGTGTGTGCGGCTTTAGTTCTAAGTTTATGGTTGAATTAATTATAGAGTTTTCAGTTAAAAGCCTTTGAGGGTATTAGTAGACCCAAATTTGTCGCACGACACTTCACAACCCAGCACGCAATATACTCTGTTATTGCATAAAACTTAAGGGCGTGTATAGCGTGCGCTTTATTCAACGTAATGGGTAATTTGTGGCGGTGATGTACGCGAAATGATGAATTTTTAAAACGTTCACGTGTATTTGTCGCCAGTCGTAAAAGTAGTTTATGGAAGTGCTTAATTAGATTTACGGTTATTAGTGTTTTCGTTTAGTTTTACCCAGAGGCCTTGTAAGGATTATTTAGGTCACTTTTGTTAAGTTCTCGTTGTTTGCTGCCGTAATGTCAAGTTATTGTCGCAGACATGTCTACACCGAATATATCAAAGCCTTTGCTCTTCTACTTACAAGCTTCCAGATTTGCTTTATGTTAGATACATATATATTTTTTTTATTTACCTTGATCCGCTGAAGTCGATGACTACTTATTTTTATTATATGACACACTAGTTTTTGGCCAGGAACCGCGTCCCATGAAACATAGGTGTATTCTAAGATAAAACACAACGTATTCTACGATAAAACAACATGGACGACCAAGATACCTCTGACATTTGATTGATATAATTTCCTATATTTTTGTTTTACCCATATCTATTGTTGTGGCCGTCATAGCAGATGTGAGTACGACAGGGGTGTCACACGCTCACTACACTTGTGAGGGAGCTGTCAGATAATATTGATCGATTGACACCCCTAACAGCATTTTGCCGAGCGCGACTGAACACTGCCGCATGAGGCACCCCCAATAATAATAACACGGATATTATTACAACCTATTCGCGGTTGGGGTAGAGATATTATGGCGGTGGTGGGTACCTACGTTGCATGTTTATGTATATATACAATTGCTATTGTGCTTGCCATATTTTTATCCAAAATAATCAGAAAAACTCTTAAAAGACATTTTTAAGAATTAAAAAATAGCCAATCTAATATGCAATATTAAAAATAAAACGTAGTATCAGGCCAGTAATACCCGAAGAGGTAGGCACAGGAGTGTAGTACGTTTCCACGTTTCCCCAATTACGTTTACATTATATAGGTAAATAATACATCGTAACAACTTGTACTACAAAAGCACTTACGGACAAAAATAAATAGATTTTGTTTTCGAATACGTACTTACCATTTAAAATATTGAATGACTCCCACATCAAAACTATCGTGTTTTTATCAGAAACTAACAAAATAGAGGGTCTGTCAATCTATACTGCGATAAGCGTCAATCAAACAACCATAGACAAGCTGTCAAGGGAGATTACAGTTCTTGGAGTATAGAGTATAGAGAAGGAAATATAGACTAGCAGTCTCTATTTTTGTTATCTAACGAGTCAAACGTAGAAACATTATGAAGTTGTTTACTTATTATACAAACAAGAAATCAGGTATGCCGTCGTCATTACCTTCAACCCCTTTACCGTTCCACTGCTCGTCTCTGATTTTTTATCAGAATAAGAAGAGTTAAGGCCGTGGTTTACCACACGGGCCGAGTGGCCAAGTGCGAACTTCGCCCGCCTTAGGAACACTATGGAAAACTAAAATAAGCTGGTGTCCCACACGATGATTTCCTTCACCGTGACAGCAAGCGACATCACGTTCAGACAGGCATTACGTTCAAACAATAGGTATTCATGAAAAATTGTAAATTCTTGTTATCTGATACCAAAAAGTAGTATCGCATAAGCAATTTATATACATGAACACTACATACTCGTACATATGTTTATTCCCTATAGACTAAATGTCTCTGTTTTCAGCCGGGTCCTCTCATTAGTAGAAATCATTATGTGTACAGTTGATTTTTCATTATAAACAGGTGGGCTTGCGGGGTTCACCTGACATTAATTTTAGACAAGTTAAAAAACC
>DWMF01001478.1:0-11418 GCA_018244815.1 Parelbella polyzona | reverse complement strand
TTTCGACTATTATTGTGGGCAGTGGGTCGGCACCGTCCACTCGGCCGTCGCTTTGTACTCCGAACAACTCAATAACGCTCTAATGGGAATCCACCGGGCGGGGGTGAGCCACGCGAAGCCGACCGCCAATAAATTAGCTTCGTCTCGGCTCCACTGCACCATCATCGCTTGCGCCGGCCGACGCGCTCACATGCCATCTGCTATTTTACCTCACCCTGATTTATTTATTTTATATAATCTTACTTACAACTAACCTTACAGGGTAACCTAAGGCGTTAGTATAGACGCGGGCGCCGCCGCGCCGCGCCGCTCGCCGCTGCTGTGCAGCACGCACAAACTGAGTTCCTGCTGTATAGCTGGGTTGTCGACATAAAATGGTCAACGTCTCTCTTTGTCATGAAGAGCGTGGGGGCCGCTTTGGCAATTGAAATTAGAAACAGTCTTATTTAAGGTTTCGCATTTGTTATATACCATGTGTATATCGCTGCAAATACTAATAATTCACTTATGCATATTATAGTTAAAGCACGGAAATATCTTACCTTACCTAACAAAATAATATTTAATAATCTTTCGACAGTCGATTTGATACACAAAACATTTTCTTGCCGAACTCATGATTGATAGTGTATTTAAAAAATTGCAATACAAAACAACAGAATAAATATAGTCAAAGAACATATTTTTTTTTTTGGTCATCCAGACCACTTTAGGAATACATTATTTCGAAATGTCCTACATTCGTTTTCCTCGTCGAATATTGTTAGAGTTTTCTAAATTCTAGTTGTGATTTGGAGTGTGGATGTGTAGCCGGTGTATGACAATGGGCTCACCATCTATTTCAAAGTAGGACGTACAGTGTAAGGTGGAAGTATACTACTACTCTGTGCCTACCCCTTTTGGGGATTATAGTTTACCGTTAACTGTAGAATTCTACTGAGGATAACTGAACATTCTGACCGCCGTACACTTATTGTTCTTTTATTATAATAAAATCCTAGTTTTTCTCAGCGACATCTTTGACTCAACTTGGAAAATATATGTATATGTCTGTTTACCAAAAAGCAGGTTACCTGTCCAGTTGAACTTGAAAAATTTTAAATTTAAAATATTTTCTTGTTACAAAATAATATGCAGAAAATAAGATCATATCAAACTATAAATAGAGCACACAACTTATAGAGCACGGTGCGCACGGCGCGGACACGGGTATGGCATGTTTCGATGTTAGCTTAGTCAGGCCGCACACTAGGCATACACTTGTATCTCCATAATTGTGGCGCCACATTTGAAACACGCCACATTTATCGGCCTCATATATCTGTGTGCGAACACGCACACTTGAGATACATTTGTAGCGGGCGCACTGTGTGGCGTGACGTTGGCCGCGCTACACGAATTGAAGATCGAACACGTTCGTTTTTTGTGTCGTGTTGGTTTGCAAAAATGAAAGACAACATTGAATTTTACGTAGAATTTACTGTAGAGGTTGATAAAAACCCTATATTATACAACTTTCTCGCTCACTGATTATAGCAACATACGAATTACAGAAATTATTTGGACTAAGATTGGCGAACCATATGAATGAACCATAGGCGATGAACCGAATAACGTCTTTTTTTTCTCGTTAATCGCGACATTAAGAAATCCTCATCGTCAGACGATGACGTCGACATTAATTATCAAACCGCTCCACGCTACAACTGTTTTTCCGATGCGCGTATGCGATGCATTTGCAACAAGCTGAATAGTAGCGCAATGATTGTGGCGACGTAAATGTACGACGCGTGTAGCATGTGGCGCTGGTGTGCGGCCTACCTTACGTTCAAGTCCCATGGAATAAGTGGTGAGCCTATTGCCATACACCGGGCACTGATCCAGACTGCGAGTCACTACTAGAAATTCTAAATCAGAAAAATCAAATAGTACCCGAGCCGGGATTTGAACCCAGAACCTCCCGATCGGCATTCGCGCTTGCAACCGTTCGATCAACGAGACGTTCAATGATACACGATATTTTTTATTTGATTATTTGGCGCGTAAATGAATAATACTGAAGGTTTTCCAATGCGGGAGCGGGCAACATACACTAAACAGTAAAACACACATCGCTGCTTGGATGGGCTAAATAAATTCGACCAATTGCATCGGTGGTACAGACATTGGGGTAACCCGGAACTAGTTTCCCTTGTTTCCGACGTTGAAATTTTTTTGAGGATTGATTCCAACCATAATATTTTGGGATTTATGAGTATAACAGTATTCTGGCGAAATCATCATTCTGACACATATAAAAAAAATGTCAAGCTTGTAGACGGTGGTTGAACAGCTCGTTGTAGCAAACGTTGTAAAATATACTCATTGTCCATTTTCTAAGTGTATGGCTATGTATGACAGATAGCCATGTGTGGCTATTTGTTCGTCGTTCTGAATGTTGAAGAAACAAAGCGCCAGTTAAATTGCAGCAGTCGCTCCGGCGCGGAATGAGCATCGAGCACACAAATAATATTTTTAAGTTTTTTTTTTTCAAGTGAACTAATAATTATTATTTCATAGATTGAGCTCGGTCCGGAAGCAAAAAATGATATAAATAAATAATGTTTTGCGCGTGCAACGTAAGAATCGTTGAAAATCCTATATGGCTGCTATGGCAACAGTACCTACATACATACTTCTGCTTTGAACAATTCGATGTGTAAAGATTATGAGATTGTTAATATATAAATAAAAGTAGGCTGCGTATTAGTATTGGACTTAACAGGGTCGTCACGTTATCCACAAGCCACAATGGTTACCTTACCTTTATCTCGTTTTTTACACTTTATTTGTTGAAGGCGCACGATAATGATAACGATAAGTGGCAATGGACGCCCTTATCGCGGCGTAGCGCGAAAAGAGTTGGCCTTAGCAAGTTATGCTATGACGATTTTGATTAATAGTACACAATAATTTTATACTAACATCCGTACACATATACGTATCCTATCCATACATTTAAAATATTTCTAATACAATAATAATAAATTAATCGATCCATTTATCATTCCAGTGTTGGAATATGGGTCTCTTTCTCACAGTGAGAGGTTTAAGGCATTGTGAGAAACTATGTTTCCAACCAAGTAGTCACGATAGTCTGCAACGCTGGCCAAGTGAGGTTTGGCAGACTTCACAAACCTTAGAATTCTTTTTTGTTTTACAAATTTTAAGGTGTGCAAGTTTCCTCATGATGTTTTCCTTCGCCGTTAGAAAGAGATATTTAAAGTTAAAACCCACTCTTGTAAAGAGGTGCGCGCCATGGATTTGAAGCCAGCACCCCCGGAATGAGAGGCTGAATTCTTAACAAATAGGCTATCACTGCTTTTTTATCTAATACATGAATTGTTTAAAACGCTCGTCTCAAACGTGAGCGGTTTACATTTTCTTAGAAATTGTTGGACTTATTAAAAAAAATTTAATGGTGTCAGGACTAAGACAGACATAGTCAATATATACATATGTACATACACATAGAAACACACAAACAGGTACAAACATATATATTATTCATATACACGTACACATCGAGGCGTAATAGTTGATATGTTATCATAGAATCTGTATTATAATATAAGAGCCTAAAAGAAGCAGAAACGATATAACATTTTTATAACAAAAATATGGCTGCCGCATAAATTTACTTTCAAGTAGTATGCAAACCCTCAAAAAAACTATCCTCTGTAGTTAAACATCTCGCTACAAATGTTTATAATGTCTTTCAATGAATTCATTACCATTGATAAATGAAGCACGACTGTTAATTAAAACATTTGTATATTCGTAGGTATAACAAAGCTTACATGCAAGACAAGTTAAAATAAAGATGAACACAATAAGTTTGTAAGTTTATAATAGTATCCACGTGCAGACGTGTCTACGTTGCCAAGGCACGAACATTTCAAGTTTACAATGTTTTGAATATTTGCAATTTAACTAAAGTAAGTTACTTCACAGCCGTTGTATTCATTAATCAAAAGTTTGGCGCAGAGCCCCCGCCCGCCAGCCTTCTCCGCCCACCCTCTCGTCTGATCTATCTATTAATTTGCGTATGTATGTATATGCGCACAATATTGGGTCTCGCATAATGTTACTGAATTTGAAGTGTGTTCTGGCAACACTGGAAACAAAAGGTCAATATTGACAAATGGCCGATCTATTTGTCACTTTCACGTAGCGAATAAACGTCGTGTTTGGTTTCTTTTTAATAAATCCTAATTTAAATAATGGGTGATATTTGTCGATTATGTTGTTCTACGAAATTCGTTAATCATAATATTTTCGATACAAATAACACTTTGTATTTAAAAATGTCGTTATACTTGCCGATTAAGGTATATTTGAAGCTGACATTGGCATGATAATATTTATGTGATTCTGTGTTGTTAAGCTGAATGGTTTCGACAGGTGTTGAAAAATGACCGGCTCCCCCAAAAGATGTGTGATAGCTGTTACTATAAAATAGAAGAATTTTATAAGTTCTACAATCAGACCATAGAAGTACAACACAGGTATAGTTTTGATTTGCAATAGTTACTAAGGATAATTCATGTATTTCGGCTGCAATAAAGTTGTAAGTAGTATTTTTTGGCGTAATGCATAATTCTTTGGCATAAAATTTTGTTATTAAATCTCTCTATATATATACACACACACACACACATATATATATATACATAATATATGTACATGTATGTACATATGTTGTACATATATATGTACATATATATATATATATACATTGGTCAGTGTGGAAACTATTAAAAAATGAAGGTTTACACACAACCCTGCCTCATTATAAAAATACCGCCCTCACTTGCACACAATGGAATGTTAGGTATTGCAGTATGAAAGAGTCCTTATTTGTTAATTTTTACTCTTGTTGTTAGACCCCGTTTTTAAATAATTAGCATGATTACCAGTAATAATTTGAGGTTTATTTGTTAGGTCAGGTTATTGCAAACAAATTAGAAGAAAAAAACGATAGGTTAAAGTCCCGGTTTTTTAGGTAGAGCATAACAACTAAAAAAAAAACAATAAAAATTTCCAAGTTTCTGATCTAAACTAAAGGTTTTGAATTGTTATTTTTTGTAAAATTGTGTCAAATTTGGTTTTAAATGATAGCAAATTTCATCATCTTTAAAATAAGGTGACATTCAAATATGTGGAAAACATAAGATCATAAAAAACATATTGTTAAGTAAGTGTTGAGATTTTGTTATCACATATAATTCCAGGCTGCGCCTTGTTTATGCAACAGTGCTGCCGTTAGATGACTCAGTGGACCTAACTGTGATTAAGCCAACTTCTCAGTCACCACTGCTCATAAACACTTTGTACAGACATCAGAGCACACAAACAGATAGTTTTATTGAGCACCATAATAAAACTAATGAAAGTGCAAAAAACAATGCTCTAATAAAAAATGAGCCACTCTCCATACCTACCTCACCAGTGAAGAGTGAAAGTGAATTTGGTACTGACTACTTGCCAAATGATGTGCTTTCGGACAATAGTGAAGACACACTACTCATTAACCTTAAGCAGCCAAAGAAATTTAAGAAAAGTAAAACTGAATCTAAAAATGGTGAAGTTAAAGAGAATAAAAGAGGGAGAAAAATTAAAAATAAAGGCAATGAGTGGAACATTTTGTCTAAGAAACTGTTGAATGATAATGTGTTATTAAGTGAAAGTTGTAGCAGTATGGGCCTAGACACTGTGAAGGAAGAAGTATTGGAGGATGTTCAAGGGCTGGGTGCAGTCCTAGGAGAGCTTCAGAAAGTGAAGGAAGAGGCTTGTGAAACCGATGTGCATTACTGTTGCATGTGTTTTACCCAGTGTGACAGCAGGAGCAACATGTTACAGCATTACAAGTAAGTTTTATTTATAACTAGAAAATACAAAACATATATGATATCTTGTTGCTAACAATACACCTTGTATTAACCCAATACCTGTATTGATACAACTTTACCTCTTCTCTCATAAGTCTGGGAGAGTACTTACTCCTGGTAGCTAACTGATGTATAGCCGGTGCCTAAAGTAACCATTAGCCATCACCTCATAGTGACCTAATAGCGATCATGATAATACTACCGAAGGTCATCAAGTGTGCATAAGACAAAAAACTGCTGGCAATCTTGAAACATATGATATTCTCTGTGACTAACAGTATGAGTTTAGGTAAATTTAACCCACTGAAGATTGTGTCTTGCGTGTCACACACATTCGTAGAGAGGCTATCAAGAGGCACAGGCTCCTACTGTGTCACTAGATTTTTCTAAAACCTACAGGTTTTGTCATGAAGGTCTCCTGGGCAAGCTCCCCTCATGCAAACTTTCTATTAGCTTGTGTAGGTTGTTCAATGTTTAAGTTCTATGCAACAAACTTGTATCATTTTAATTCTGCAAACAAAATTAAATGGCGTTAGCGAGACGCTTCTGAATCACGCTATTAAGATTTCTTGTAAATGGTATAAGAGGCCAATGGTTAATTAATAAAGTGTGCTATACATATGGTGAAGTTGTTTATTTTTTTTAATTGTGCTAGTGCTGGTGTGAGTGCAAACCATCTCCCTGACCTCTCTCCTATTTCGCACACAGGTAGTTTGTTGACTTGTTGAGTTAGCGTTCCATTCACCTGTCCTTCATGGATGCTCAGTGGACATACAGGATATAAATGTTGTCTACACAACGCTCCAGCTGCGTATAAACGATCTGATAATACCAATTTTGGATTATGAGTATGCAGTATGTAGGTAACAGTTCCGTTGTTGAGAGATATGTATATTCCGGCTATGCTGGCGAGTAAGGACGTAAGCCAGTTTGAGCGAGAGGTGATGATATAACGCATTGATCAGAACCTTCAGTTCGTGGCTGTCTGAGTCAACGCTAACAGAATTAGTTTGAATACCTTAAAAACACAGGGGTATCTTTTTACATCCAAACAGAATCCCCGAATTGTATCCGTTCCCTTCACGGACCATTGAGAATTGTGTCTGTCGCTATTGAGAATGGATGGATCTCTTGTCTTATATTAACTTCGGCCGCTCGGTACAATCTCAGGCGGAAATAGCGACAAAAAAAACTGGGCATCCCGAATAAGGTGAGGCGGTACATCACGCCCGAATAACTTCTCGTACCGTTCATACCAAGCGCAAGAAATATGATCTCACATGGCGTACTGCTGCCACCTATGGGACGGATCGGTTAAGTGTGAGTTGGTTGCCTTGAACTGTGTGGGGAAACGTCTTAGATGATTTATTGATAACGACAAATTCATCAATCGGATGTCTATGCTATCGGATACATTTTGAAGAGTGCACACGAGAGCTCCATATGTTTGTTCCACCTGCGATGTTCGACCATCAGACGTGTAGACATTCCGCGGTCTACCATCCGCTTCTTGTAGGCACTCTTCTAAGGAGGACGAAAGCGTTTCGCTTAATCGTTTCTTCTACAGACTTCGAAGGAGTGGAACTCCCTGCCGGCTTTTACTTTTCCTGATTGATATAACTTGGAATTACTCAAGTCGAGTGAAGAAGAACTTTCTAGGCAACCATGCTGTGTCCTAGGATGCATCTCGCTTGCCATCATGTGACATTGCTGCCAAACCCGAGTCTATTGCCAAATGAAAACAGTGATACTAGAACACTTAAATGCCGTACTATGAAATGATGAAAGTACATAGTATCTGTATAAGGAAATGTATTTAATAAACTAGGTTAAGGTTTAAGAAATATTTCATTAGTGAAGTCCAATTATTGAAAGTTTAAATATGACGGGGTTCCGCCTATTTAGGAGTTTTTGATAGTCTTTCTCAGTACATCACAAATTTTAATGGTAATTCATATAATAATAAAGTTTAAGTTGTGAAGTGCGAAGTAGGGGATCGCCCTGTAATGCAGAAACAATGTAACACTTGGTTTCCAACAACGTACATGCTGTGTTATCCACTTTTTATAACTACAGTACAACGGATTAGACCAGCTGGATAAAGGTGTTTAAACTCTTGCGCAGTCACTATGATAATGGAAAGATTTTGATGAAACAGTTACATTCTGCTTGTGAAGGTTAATTTATGTGAATAATAATCAATGATCAGATTTAATTTAATTGGAGACTAAATTAATTAATTGTTTATTGCCAAGGTGTACAAAAACTTACAAGACTCTAGAAGGTTGCCTAAGTATGCGTAGTCCATGTTCATAAATAAATGTAATTATAAAAGTGACATATTCTCATTTAGTTAACGTCCCTAATTATATAGTAGAATCAAATATATCAATGAATGGATGCTTTTGTTTTCGTAGTAGTGTGCCACGGCCACCTATTCTATTCTACAAGCTAATACAAAGGAAGCGTCGTGCGCATTGTCACTTGCGACCAAATTGGTGTCACGTTAACACCTTGTCCAGAAGGGGCGAATTCGCCGCGAAACGTTTCGCACGAATTCATTGGCGCGTTAGAAAGATACTAGGCGCCAGTACATGGCGTCCACAAGCATCGCGGGAATTCAAAATACGCGCGTAAATCGCGTGCACTACGCCAGACTCTCGAGTCGCGCGTATTGCGCGCGAGTCGAGATACTAGAGACACCTTGTTGCGTCCAGTTAACGCGCGAACTCCAGATCGAGTGGACATATTGAAGGAAATGGAACGCCAAAATTTTGATACGGAAATTTTTGTAGACGAAATAAAAAAAAAACCGGCGTTTTGGATTATTCTCATGTTGTCTTAACTTTGAATACATAATTACAAACATACTATGTGTCATTCTATCACTAAGAATTTGATGTACTAAATACATTCTATTTTCTCTCCGTTTTTATCTCTTCCAGCGACGGTAAGCTAACCACAGAGCAACCGCTTCGTTCAATTCTATTTTTACTACTGATTAAGTTCATCCCCAAATGCTCGCGCTTTGGTACGCTCCTTCTGGACCCAACTGTCGCGCGTAATACGCGCGAGAGAATCGCGGGGAATTCGCCCCTTCTGGACAAGGTCTTAAGGTCACTTACACCTTATCATTATGCATAACGTAAATGCTGAACTCATACCGTGATCTCCCGTCACTACGCATTCCAGGATGCACGGCAGCAAGGTGAAGAGCGAGAAGGCGCCGGCGCCGCCGCCCGAGCCCGAGGCGCGGCCGGCGCGCTGCGTGCGCTGCCAGAAGGCGGTGGAGGCGGGCGAGTGGGCGGCGCACTGGCGGCGCCACTGGGAGCGCGACCGCCGCCCCTTCCGCTGCGCGCTCTGCGAGAAAACCTTCCGCGACCCGCAGCAGATCCTCAAGCACGGTATGTCGCCCGTGTCCGCGCTCGCCGCACTCCTATTGCAAAAACACCTGCTCTCGGACCAGGGAGAACCTGCGCAATGCTGCCCAGACAGCTGATTTATTTATTTATTTATCGAGTGTAGACGTGTTGACTCATGTCCCAGTGTAATGTTACCTCGAGGCCTTAGAGTCGCACCCATGCGGCGCAATACCCGCCGTGGCGTGCGAACGACCTCTGCCGAGTGTAACATTATGAATAGTTCGTATTTATATATATTTTACATTTATCAGCTGTGTGGCTAGGACAGTACAGGCTCTGGCTGCCTTGGGGTTCATTTGCCGCGTGTGGAGATGTCCCACTATACTGATGTTTATTCATTGTCAATGCGGCTACTAAAGTGTAAATATACAAATCAACATCGTCTAGAGATATTTTGTATAAAGTTCTTAAACTCAAAAAATACTGGCCAGGTTTCAAATCTTTTGATGAAAGACTATTTTGTAAACCTTTTTGAACGATTCTAATTTTGAATTTGAAAAAATAAATAAAAACAAAAGATTTACGGGGCGTAATGGTAGCGAAGTCCGAAAGTTTCGTTTACCCACAGTAATATCGGGATATTTTTTTGTGTCAAATTTAAGTTTTATAACAAATTATCGATTAATTTCGAGTTAAACCTTTTGTGTGTATCATGCAGCGGCGCCATTTAACGAGAGAAGAAGTGCTAAGGGCAGTAGGCATGCTCCAAGCTGGGGCTACTCAACGGAGTATTGCTGAGGAGATTGGAACAAGACAAAACGTGATATCTAGGTTATGGTCACGCTACCGTGCTACTGGTGAAGTGGCTGAAAGACATCCAGGCGGGAAGCTCATAACCACTCAACGACAAGACCGATTTTTGCAAGTTGTCGCGAGAAGAGAACCAAATGTTACGGCCATGCAGTTGGTTCAGAGGCTTCAGTCAGAGCACCAGTTGCTTGTGACCAAACTGTGAGGAGAAGGCTGCATGAAGCTAACCTTCATGCTCGTAGATCGCTTCGTACTCCAGCACTACGCCGAGGACATCGTGGACGACAACTAGAGTGGGTTCCTGTACATTTGCTTTGGGAAGATAACCAGTGGTCTGTAGTGCTGTTTACCGATGAGTCCCGGTTCGGTTTCCATCCCGATATACGTAGAGTACGTGTTTGGCGAGTCCCTGGTCGCGATAGCCGTCTGCAACATCCTCAGGAAATCCATTCATAGCTGGCACGGCGGGACAATTATGGTTTGGGCGGGAATTCGTCTTGGTGAAAGAATAGACCTCGTTTGGATCAGAAACACCATGACAGTTGAAAAATACCGTAACGAGGTGCCAGTGCCGATAATTATCTACCCCCATAGACTACAAATGGGCCAAGAATTCACGCTCGTGCACGATAACGCCCGGTCCGCACACTGCGAGGGTGGTGACGAGATGGTTGTGATGATAATTGAGTAAATTCAAAATAGCCCTAGACAGTGTTGATGTGTGTATATTGAGGACTAATATATTAATGTAGCGTAGGATGCCCTACAGCCAGGTGGAGTGACGATATACGCAAAGTGGATGGCAGTGGTTGGATGCGAAGAGCTGGAGAACGAGCTCAGTGGTGTGTCATTATAGAGACCTATATCCAGCAGTGGACGGAAGTAGGCTGATGATGATGATGATGATGATATTGAAACCTTCCAGGTGAACTGGTACCCCAAATGTCATAAACATGAACAGTTATGAAAATATTGACGGTCTAAAATCGGCATTTTTACTATTCACTGACTGATTGATATATAGACTATAAACCTAACTGCGAGTACCTACATAATTTTTACTAGGAAATCAAATATTTATCACAGTAGAATTTTACAATACTTAACTTTCAAACAAACATAACGTAACATAACTTTCAAAGTGCGAATAAAATAAAGATGATAACTTGTTCATCGAAGCATGTGAAAACTTGCCAAGTCAAACTTTAAGGCGGTGTTTCCCAACGTGGGGCCCACGTCCCACTTGGGGGCAATTTGATAGTTAACCCTTTCGCTCCGGGCCATTTAAATGCAATGCTAGATATCGTTGGCGTCGT
>DWMF01001477.1:0-11420 GCA_018244815.1 Parelbella polyzona | reverse complement strand
TTATAGTAACTAGATGGCTGATAAACAAATCGCAGATCGATTACTTACTATTGGATCTTTCTAATTTAGAATTTCCAGTAGTGACTCCGGGAGTCTGGAATTGTGCCCGTTGTCTGGCAATAGGCTCATCACCAATTCCACGGGAATAACGGGAATAACTGGTGAAACGTGGAAATGTACCTACTTCATCCCTCTGCCTACCCCTTCGGGGATTACAGGCGTAACCTGGACTGAGACATTTATTATTTACGTCGTCCTGTTAATGTCAGCCATGTAACAGTCTGTTGTCAATCAGCAACGCAGAGAAAAAATTATAGAACACTCTGACATAAGAAACGCAGTAACGTTCAAATAAAAAAAAAATCGATGATGGAATTTCGATCGCTACTTGACGACTAGTACATAATAATATATACTTATAAAAATCCTTTATTTTACTTAGACTTAGAATATTTGTGCTCATTACACAACAAATAAATAAATTCTCAGTGGGAATCGAACCCACGACCCCCAACTCGACAAACAGATTCTTTAAACGTTGGACCAACGAGCTAGTCATGATTATCCGTTTAATACTTCGAGATCTCTTGATATGTTTATGTTGCTTTAATGTATGTATTAAGGATCACGCCACCTATCCACAGAGGTCACTGCGGGTCACGTGTTTTATTATATGAAAACGCTAGTATTACCGATGAATAAAATTGAATGTTCAGTATAAACATATATGTATGTGTGTACTTATGTATTTATGTACTTGTGTATATAACATCCCGCCTGCAAGACGTAGGGTAACATTACAATTTAACGCCAGTTTTAACACTAGTTTTACCGACGAATAAAATTGAATGTATGTACATATAAGTGTGTTTGTATGTATGTTTTACGGTTCGGGCTGATCTTAACACGCACTAGGTTCAACAAATAGTATTTAAACAGTAGTGAGTGCGCTGTTTTAATATTAGCATACACATTTTTGGTCTATTAGGGTTGGCAATGTACCTATACAATTCACAGCGAATATTTTAACTAGTGAAGCGAAGAATAATAAGAGTAATACTAAATGAGAGTAATACTTGACTAACGCAATTTTGGTGTAACATTAAGTTTTTAACTTTAAATATCACTTGCTAATGGTGAAGGAAAATATCGTGAGGAAACCTGCACACCTTAGAATTTATAAAAAAAAAAAAAAAATTTCTGAGGGGTGTGAAGTCTGCCAACCCGCACTTGGCCAGCGTGGCAGACTATGGCCTTAACCCTCTCTCAATATGAGAGGAGACCCATATTCCAACAGTGGAATGACTATGGGTCGATTATTATTATTTATTATTTTTAAGGGAGGTTATTTTTGGTAGAATATTCCACAAAACCAAATCTATTTGCAATAGAATGATAGCGAGTGCAATTGAGTGGATTGTAATTTAGAATCAATGGTGATGCCAAGAAAAACAGGTATGTCTAATACGTGATATTACATTTATTGTTGAAATTAATTATCATTCTGAATACTACCATTGGTCTTAAAATAATTGTACTCATAATATTCTGGAAGTTATATATAATATTGAATTGATCTAAAATGGGCTAGGTAAAGAGATACTGCCCGCTTAAACAAAGGTAATAACTACTTCACAGATCCCATTAAGATATATTGCTTACATACATTACAATCGTATTATGAAATTATCGTTTTAACTAAGGAATTTCCAAGTTTGTATGAGAGTTTATCCGAGTCAAACATATAATTTTTTTTATATCATGTTATAAGCTTGCGTTTGGTCGTGATCTCGCCTGATGGAAAGGACAGATACATCCTAAGATGGAGCACGCATGCCTAGGAAAAGCCTATATTTAATTAGTAGATATTCTTGTCCCTCATATACTGTGGGCAACAAATCCTTTTCAACAGTGTTAATTTCCTTATCTGTAGTTATAAATATACTTCGTAATACCTAAAATTATTTTTAGCTACGAGTAAGACAAAGTTCTCAATGAATCAACTCGAAGTTTTAAGCAAAACTTTCAAATAGGTAGGTACTCGTAATAAATCACGTTGTTGACTTTGCAAAAACTTTTTCACTGGGTCAATGATTCTTACGACCACGCCAGGATTCTGCGAGCGTTTTTTAATGCGCGTTGAGAAAAATTCTGCATAAACTTCAAAATTATCATTCGTGCTATCGCCGTTCCTATATTCCGTTTCATGAACAGAATGTATTTAACATTGCCTATAAAATAGTTGTAACTATTACAACGCACATGAGGTTTGCTACATGTAGGACTTCTCAATGGTTTATTTTAATGATAACTTTAATCCAATTACTACAAATTTCAACAAATTTCAGCAGTCCCTATATGTAAAATTAATCAGTTCACTAATGTTACGGACGTTATAATTGAAATCATTGTTAATATATAGATATAAAAATTAAATGCCTAAGACAATTTTTTCTGGTGTGCACTTTTTACAGGTATTTTGTGATGAGCGATATCTTAATCTTAATCGACCCATTTGTCATTCCACTGTTGGAATATGGGTCTCCTCTCATATTGAGAGGGTTAAGGCCGTAGTCTGCCACGCTGGCAAGATAGATATATGAGTGATATATTATGTACCTATTATGTTAATAATTTTTACCAATGTAAAATGATTTGTATGTAATAGAGCTTAACGCCGCGACTCGTCGCTGCATCTAAGAAATTGTATTACAATACGGGTTCCTACAGATTGACTTCCTTGATATCTGAGCATTTCCTTTGTTCAACAATTGCGTGTTAGTCACAAATGAGCATCGGCACTACGTCACATATGCCATCTCTATTGTGCCAGCGCATTAATTCCAGTTTGAATGGCCTCGTAAGTATAGCACTGTGCTAATCGAATTGAACACATGCTTGAAACAATAGAGTAAAATGTCGCTTAAACGTTCAATAAATAATATATTTACAAAACGCTTATTTTAAACATTGGTGTTTTAACTCTATGCACATTTCTATTTTAAATATTTCCCGATATATATTTTTTTTAAGGATCCAGTATGTACTAGAATTTACAATAAAAATACGCAAATATTAAAATGGTGTTTACAAAAGGCAAAATAGTCAATAATGATATAACAATAACCTAATTGTTTTTTTAGAACCCCTGAAACTAAATTAAAATTTTAAAATAACAGTAGCACAAATTAAATTATTTATAAACAGCTCAGGTGTTGTTCCGTGGAACACATTCAGTGTTAAATTATGTGTAATATTAAAAGTGTTACTTAAAGGTCGATTGAATTAGAATAGAAAATTCTTGATTCTGCGAATCGAAACGACCGACCGTCGGAACCATACAGTCGTGACATCACACGACATACGAGTATTTAACAAAGCCAAAGATTACTAAAATTCCACTTTAGCTGCGTTTATGCCAAGCGCGATTCGATGTTTAAAACTCGTTCATAAAATGTCAGTTGGCGCTGTACGTTTAAATATAAATCTGGAGGATCGCCAACATGGTGCGCGCGACAAACGTGTTGTGTTCCCGTGAAAATTATAATTAGGAAATTTATATTTACCGTCTTACCCAATTCGCTTATAGTCGCATTTTAGCCTAGCGCGCCCGCCACGCTCTCACTGGCAACCTCGCCCGGGAATGACAAGCCCGATAGAATGAGACGAGTTTAGAATAAACTGGTACAACCAGACATTACAACTAGTCGCTACTCAAATGAAAACATAACGTATCAAAACCGGAAGTGCTATTTCCGTTAAGCAGATTAATATCAGGTTAATACAGGTAACAATTTAATTTTAAATGCAAATATTTATAGCTCTTTAAATTATATGTGTGCCAACGACCCCAACTAGTTTCAATTTATTAACATATTGTATTTATTATCATGAAGAAACTCGAAAAGATCGTTTTTATAGTTTCTCTTAGATGCCTCTGAACATTAAAAGAGCACAAACCCATTGCATTAACTATAAATAGTAACTAGGACAAAGTTATATTAAGGAATCTCGTAATATTAAAAATGATGTTGCCCCATATCGATTGCCAAATGTGCATGTAAGCATACATCGTGAACAGCATGTTACGTTGCGTTCAGGTGCTGAATCATGTTTGTAAATATAAATTATTAGTTCACATTGGTAGTATTAGCTTTTTCGCTGACTTTCGTACTGAGTATCGAATATAATTCGAATCAAATTTCGTATTCAATATCGATTCTAAAGTAATCCCGATAGTGGTGGATACAACTTTTCGTCCATATACGGATGCCATTTGGAACTCACTCCGTTCTGTAGTTTCTGAAAGAATGAAACCCCTATGTATATGTTCAATTTACACTGTGCGACACAATTCTTCAGTAAATTAAGACTAGAAAAGGTTTAATTACGCTATCAGCTACTGGTAATTCAAACTCAAGGCAACAATTTTGCTAATGAATGCAAATAGCTACGCGATATTTTTACTGAATTTTCGTTATGTATGTAGTAGACACATGATTGGAAATTTATGGTACAAAATATTCATTAAATAGTTAACTCATAACTTTAGTAAAAAATAAGGAGAACCTCAAAAGCGACTATTATAATTGTAATATCATTTATTTTGTTTTTCTGCAAATAGTAGTTATGTACGCATGTAGGTAAAAATGTAGGTACAACATAACCGTTATCTCTGTGAACCTCTGCTGGCTGGTTTACCTGGTTTGTGACCCTTAGAGTAGACTAGAATATAACAACTTACAGTAACTAGAATATGGCGTATAGAATTAGAATAGGTTCGAATTCTGCTAATACGTGGTCGTATCTTTTCATCATTAAATTATAATAAATACCTACGCATCTCAGAATTTTATTCCGTTATTCTCATTATCATCTTAATATGTACCAGTTTTTAAATGTAGGTACCTATAATTTTTTGCCTTACTACACTGTTCATCAAGTAATATACATAAGTATACGTGTCATACAAGACGCAGGAATTAATTTGATTATGACTGGTGCGTTTTTTGCATAAATGAATCAATTTCGCACAACACCATGCCTGTATTTCCCCGAAGCGGTTGTCAGAAAAGTGTAACACCTACGCTCCCATTATTCACTAGTTATATTATATATACTCCATCATGGAATAGGGCCATAAAGTGCGCATAAATTTAAACTGCGAGCTACTACTAGGAATTTTAAGTTAGAAAAAATCGAACACACGATATATCGATCAGCAGGCGTGCTTGCAGCCACGTGATCAACAAGCAGTAAATACAAAAAGTAAGTTTAAGTAATTAGAGGTTAAAGAAATTACCTTAAAGAATAATAAGTTTTAAATATTCACAAGCTCCAGTCAGTATTGCGTCTAATTTATCAAAGTACGTGACACGACATTGTCCTTCGTTCCTCGTACTCTCCATATTAACAACACCTTTCCTAATTTACGTCGACATACATGCAATCTGCCTTGTCCGTTACACCTCCACTTGTAATCATCTACACAAATGTTTATGATTCCTTTTTTAGCAAGATTGAAAACAGATCCATACAAAATTTATGTAGTTAGACATGAACACCTTGGATACTTGGCACTGGCGAGTAACATTTCACGCCTGGCATCACGATTTGGAAGCACGCACGGAATTATGCTTAATTACCATCGCAAAAAAGGTAAGACCACATTATGATACCAAATTACCTGTTTCTCGGGGTGACTGAACTGTTTTACTCCTCAGCAATATGTTGTTCATATAGAACCGTCGGTTGAGACATTTAGCAGTTTTACTTTCATTATGGAACTTTTGAAAAACAGTCAAATTAAGTAACTGTATTATTAAATTTGATTTCATAATAAACCGCTCTCACACTTTTGGTAAACGTTATTTAATGCGAAATTATCGATCGAAGAATATAAGAAATTGCTACTAAATATTATAGAAAAACAAGACTCCATGGATTAGTTATAAATTCAAGCTTCGAAAACCGATCGAACTACTCTTTCAGTGAATAGAGAGAAGTGAATGCTTAATATGAGAACATCGTTAAAATTTATGTACCTAAACAACTTCACCTCGAGGTAATCGAATTTCAATATCTTCTTGCTTTATAATTAATTCGAACGATGGAGTTTATTCAAATTAAACGGCAACGAATCTTCAGGTATCTTTTGTTCAAATTAAATACCCTCCTTACAACTGACGGACGAATTTCATTTTTGTCTGTATTTTATAATATGGCATTTTATTAAAGGACATAGTTATTTACAATAAATTGCACCACATATTTCTAATTCATTAATAAAAATACAAGAAACATTCAAATAATAATTTCGTTCGAATAACTTGACGTCAAATTTTTTTTCGTTGTTTTATTGTAAATCAAGATATCTATATTTTTATAGCTCTTGGAGCGTTGAATTTTGTATTATATTATTTCAATTCCATATTTATCGCAGTCTCACCTATTCATTGTCGTTTTCTGCGTTATCTATTTAGCTTTTAATTGCGAACAAGTATATTATAGTGCCGTACGTGATTGCGCCAATTATGTTAATGAAGTGAAGTTTAAACACTACTGCAAGTTCTAAGATGTATGTGTGTACCTACATATATTCAGACAGTTCACCATACATTTACGTAGTAGCTAAAATAGAAAGTGTATCATACTTTCTTCTATTGCGAAAATGCCAAATGGTTAAGCAGTCATTAATTAGCAAAACCGTTTCTGGGACTAAACTTGTATAAATTTATCGTCCCAAGAAATGTGGCTTCCGGCCGCTCATTGCGCTAACCAGAAAACGGCACATAATAAAATCCGAACTGTCGTATCTAGACCGAAAACACTTTTTATGCACTGGTAAAAATAAGAGAAGTGAAGTAGTCCTGAGGTAGTTTCAGATTAATAGCAATATGGAAAGTTGAGCGCAATGAACTCTTGGATGGATGGCAAAATTTGCACACTCGCTATCGTATATATGCCTATATAGAACCGTCAACAAACCATCTTGGACTTTAGGTTAGCAGTAAATTAGCGAAGAAATAGATTAATCATTAATCCGTAACTTTTCCATTTGGTACTGGAGCACTTGCAAAAGTATGTTTCAGGCGTGCCGTAGTTGGAATGCAACGCCCATAGAGGTGATTAGAAAAAAAACATTTAGATATCCGTTCGAGTCATAATTCATAGTGAATAGAATTTACGGCATTTATGTCTGTTACCTCTGTTTTATTAGCAGCCTACATCGGATTTTATAATGAGTAGCAGAAGACAGAAGGAGACCGAGCTCGGAGCTCTTTTTCGGAAGCAGGCACAAATACGAGCGAACCGCCCGAAAAATAAAGTAATTTAAATTTTAATGCCAATAGCATCATGTTATTCGTTTTTTTATTAGTATACTTTGCATGAGAGAGCAGGTATAACGGTCTGCAACAAATTCAATACCAAAACTAGAATTTCGTTAGAAGGCATTCGCAGAGAACTAATTAGTTGGGGTTTTCGTTTGAGACAATGCGGTACATTTCTGACGTCGTGTTACCAGAGGAATAGTAAACCGGGATACGTGTAGTTCCCTTTGAGTCGCTGCTTGCTCTATTCAGCAAACTAATTAGACAAGACCTACTGTCTACGAAGGAAACATCGCTTGGTTTTGTAAATTAGTATGCTATTTTCAATGTCATTCAGCAGTCAGGAGGAAGGTTTACACAAACTGCCAGGAAATGAGCAATAAACACAGTGTACAATTGCACGAAAGGACGTTAACATATTTATTATAACAAAAACTATAAACTTACGTTATTATGGCTTTGAAAGTGTCACGCAAGCGATGGATACTCTTACGTTGTGATTCTTAAACAAAGAATCTTCAAATGTCTTCAATTCAGTCGGAGGTAGATAAAGTCGCAAGCTTTCATTGTGACTTTCAAAACAGTGAAACAGATCGAAATGGAAATCCAACGAAAATAAATCAATTGACTGCCATTGCTCCTCACTGCTTCAAGTTCCACATTTTACTTTTAATTTTATAACATTTCACTAGCTTCTCGCATCCGTCATACAATTCATAATAGCACTCGTTTGCCTTTAGAATATACCTATAACCAATATTTGTCGTACTCACAATTTCCGTGTCACTTGACCGAAGTGCTCTGGAGGGAGAAAATGTATTTGAAAAGGCACGTGAAGTACCTATTCGTAAGAAATGTTCGACTGGGCATTATATTTTAATGAGATTTTAAAAGAACGTAGCGTCGGAGTACACATAAAAAAGAGTAATATCATGAATGTCTGCCATGTTTTCTAGTCGTTCTAATTTCATTTTTTCATTAAGATTCATTCAGTATTTATTATATAGAAAATTTATTTATTCATATGGTTCACCAACATAGTGCTATGGATAAATATTAAAAACGATTAAATTACAACGGTCGTGTACCTACTATTACAGGTGAACACAGCATTTGCAATACTGACGGTCCATCAATTATATAGCAATAGCTTAAGCTAGATAAAACACAATATCACGCCTGTAATCCCCGAAGGGGTAGACAGAGGAGTGTAGTAGGTACACTCCCACGTTTCACCAGTTACTTGCACCAGTTTACTTAACCTAAATGTAAGACAAGGACCAATTATGTCTTGATACAATATGTCCGTTCAGTAAGAAAAGTCATTTCACCACGATTATACTAAATTTATCAGGATATCTTATGAGTGTTAGTACGAGCTGAAGAACTCGAATAGCAGCAGTTACATAGTAACTAAACGAGAAGGGGAGCCTTGGGTCTAGCAGTGGAATAAAACAAACTGATGTCACGATGCTAAAGCAGCAAATAAATATAACAAACACAATTTGTATGTGATTATAGCAGCTGTCCTCAAAAGAGTTGCCAATAAGCAAGTGCTTAGAAAAAGACGCTCCAAGTACTAAGACGTATACAAGACTGTACATGCGCTCCAAGGGTCTTTAGATTTAGAAGTCAAAGTGAACATATACCTATGTTTCCTTCATTTCGTTTAGGCAAGAAACGAACGTTACATGACCCTTCGCCCCTCATTTACATTTTACCCCATTTACATAGCTTGCCAGGCAAAGCCTTATGTCACACTCGACAAAGGGGGATTGTCTAGGCCAATATTTAGGTATATTATTTAAATCTACCGTTACGAGAAGCAATAATTTTGACCTAACGGTATGAGAGCCAGAATTATATTTCGGATGCCAATCAGCAAATTATTCTACGGATATGTACCTTCCGAGAACCTACCATGCTTAGTAGGTACGTACTAGGAAATCGTTACTATTATCAGTTTTGTATTAAAGCAAGAATAAGCGCGATAACTCAGAAGCATTTTTCACATATATACGTACGACGTTACGGAAACATAAAGTATGATAAAATATACAGTAATGACTAACTTGGGGAACACTGAAAGTTTTTGTTGTAAATAATTCGAAAATTTCAACTAATTAATATTCAATATAACTTGCCTTGTAGGTATTTGATTTAATAAATACTGTTATAAAATAGTATTGAATTTACACATATTAATATCGAGTAGAAATGTTATAAATATCAATTATATCAAATTCATAATAATATTTTTTCGATCAGTTTGCATGCCTCGAATTTGACAGCAACAACGCCCGTTATAAATTTATTGTAACGGTTTATTGAGACCTTGACTGATTCAAATTCAAACTCATGTTTGTTTATTCTAATATCATTCTCCAACTAGTCTAAAAGTGTCGTTCGTTGAGTTTGAAATACGCAGTCTCCACTACACATGTGCTTCTTATTTTTATCTCTAAGGCATAATTATGTTATACACAATAATTAGATTATATAGGCAGAAAAAGATAAGAAATAACATTAGATTTCATTTTTATTGTGTAACAAACGATAAATGAATAATGCGGATAGCAAATTAGATATAGCTTAGAAGAAGTAAGTAGTAGAAAACTTGGAAACTTGTTGTTGTATATGCGTAGCGTTTCTACTCCATCTTTTACTGCCGATAACCAGTTACCATTAAACCGAGGGAATCGTTGTTGGGGTAGGAAAGCACCTCTGTTTAATCTTTGGCACTACATTACATACTTTATTGCATACTACAGTTGATATTTCGCCGGGTGTCGGCTTCATCCGCTGTTGTCGGTTTGCTTCTTACACACAAATATTTAAATCTCGTAGCGTTTTAATAAAATAAGCCAGTTCCATTAATTAAAAATTCCGTCGTTCTGACCTAGCTTACATCTACCTATATGTTTTTTACAATAATACTTAATAAGGTGAATGTCTTTACTTGATGTGTGGCCAAACAAACATATTATAAGCGATTGGAATGCGTCTAATTAACAACGATTTATTTTAAATTTTAACTGTGCTTCATAATGTAGTCATATAATGTATTGCTTAGCAACAACGTGTTTTCGTATCTAGAAAAAAATAGAGCGCAGATAGAACAACAATAATTTCGTATGCCACGAAAATCTAGGTCTGTATTATGTCTCATTAATATGAAGCGGAGACAAATCGCATACATGTTTCATCAATCAGGTCCTATTGACAAATCGAGAGGGAATAAACTAGGCGATTTAAGCGCGATCGAGGGCCGCGACCACGTCTACCAAAATATCGTTGTAACTAGGCCACTCAAGTGCGATGACACCGACGATTTTCGGCGCGACTCGTTCCCACATGGCGCTAAAGAATGAAGAATGTCATTATACATATCTATGTTTAATAGGAAATATTCCGAATTAACGCTTCTATAACTGTATAGTTCAAACTAACGTTGGTAGTACATAAATATACCTAAACGTTCCTGTACGTAAATGTTCACGGCTAGGTATCTCGACTTTAGCTTTATCGCATAATACTCCAATCTTGTAATAGAAATGTACTCGAGTCTAAGAGCCGTGAATATAAAGGTACCTAACCTTATACGAAACGAGCGGCCTAGTAAAGTAATCACTGGTAATAGTTAGTCGGAGAAAAGCAACTTTTATAGTTTGAAAAGCATAGATTTGACTTTAGTATTATCTATATTTATTACTAGCTGTGCCCGCGACGTCGTTCGCGTGGAATTTAATAAAAAAGTTATTGTTCAGTTACTGCGCATATGCGCGTGGGCTGCGCGCGGTACTGGACAGCAACATTACCCTATTTTATAATTCTAAAGACCTAAAATGTAAATAGCCTAAGTTATTCCTTATTACATCAGCTATCTGCCAGTGAAAGTCCCGTCAAAATCGGTCAAGCCGTTCCAGAGATTAGCCGGAACAAACGGACAGACAGGCAGACAAAAAATAAAAAAAACATGCGTGCGTACAAAGTACACATGTCAGAAGTGAACCTTCTTTGGCGAACTAATTTATAAATCTTGTTTATATTTATACAAATCTAAAACTTTAAATTTCCAAGATTAAGAGG
>DWMF01001476.1:0-11421 GCA_018244815.1 Parelbella polyzona | reverse complement strand
TTCCTTGCCTACCAGTTTTTTAGCTGGCCGTAACGAGCATCACATAAGCACTTTTTATGTTTATGGCCGGCTCCTGTACGGACGGGCGGTACTTTCTTTTGGAACTAATTTGAGAACGCGCTTAGATATTTTATCTGCTACTGAACTGTTGTCGTTTGTTTTTTATAATGAACAGGTAAACATTTCTCTGTAATTTTCTTCAACAGCATATTATAGTGCTTTACAATTAGTTGACATCTAATAATGTTAATAACAATGAACTATTTAGGTATTTGTAACAATTTTATTGTAAATGAAATTATTTTATAAAAATACAATTACTTTAGCCTATATTTTTTGTTAATGAAAGAATTTTTGCAAAATGTGTAGCAGTCAGCAGTCACAAATAACAAGTTACTCTAGAAGTTGCAATGTTGGTAGTCCGGTTAGAACCTACGCATTATTCATACTAATTACTACTGTTAAATTGGGAACATGACTGAAAAAATAGGAAATCTTGGTATCTTTAATCCATTTATAGATGCAGTAAGCACAGCTTGTATTAGTTACTATATAGAAGTTGATAATAGACGCTTCGCTACTCCTGAAGGCTGAGATCACCTGCAGTATCAACGTGGGCTCGCACATCCTTCTGACTGGAACACATGCTTTTATTAACTACTGTTTAACGGTATAATTATGTCACGTGTCACTTTTACCTTCTTGCACTTATTGAAGCCGGCGCGAGATATTTTTTAATACATATGATAGCATTATCAAATTGTAATACCTAGCACTGTCCGTAACCTACATAAGGTATCGTTAATTGTATATTGCAAAATGCAATACTAAGCAACACATCGCACCATTAAAGCTATGATATTACAATTGGGGCTTCATTTTAGTTAAATTATAACATAACAATAATAAGAACCACGTGTTATTATTTAACCCATCCACAAAAACATATGTTCATATGACTTCGATGATATTAATTCATTATGTTTACGGTAATAATAACTCTCGAGTAAAATACCTCAAACTAATCACTTCGTGTTGCCATTACATTAATCACATTCGTATTTTTATTAATCCGTATTACAAATTACTTTATACACTTCCAATAATCGGTTAATGAAAGTATATCGTAATTAATGATACGTCATTACTATAATGATTGTACTAAGCCTGTCTAGATGGAATTTGAAATGCAGTTTTGTGAAATTTGAATATAATTCGAGTGTATGTGTAGCATATTAGAAGGATTAAAATATTACAAGGAAACATTAAGAGTGTATTAGTGTAGCTTGTATTTAAGATGATTGGTACTGTAATGCTTAGAGTATTGTAGATTAAAACTTAAAGCTGGTTAGATGGTATTATTTATGATAGTATTATTAATATTTTACATACATTCCTAAAATAAATTTCCTCAAATTGTGTACTTCTTTAAAAACTTAACATCGCACCTGTAACCATGAAAAGATAGGCAGAGGAGTGCAATACACTCACACATTTAGTTAATTACATTAACATGTACGAAATCTAGACTTCGAGTCATTATTAGAACTTTCTACTCGAAAAATTAAGTTAGAAAAACTCAGTCGTACTCGATCCGAGAATCGACCCCAAGTCCTCTCCATCAGTAGTCGCACTTGCAATGACTCGACCAACGAGGCAGTCAGTACTTAATAAAACAAACGTACAATGCTTTAGTACGTAGTCGCTCGATTTTATTAAAACATTTTAACTTGTTAAGGTTAATGCAGCCTCTCTACTAACATGTTACATTTCGACGCATGTTTAGAACGAGTTAAATATAATGTATTTATAAATGTAGATATTACTTAGAACTCTATTTCAGTGACACGACAATATTTCAGTCCGCTACTCCTGTCTATTATGTCATATTTGTGATACATCGAATGTAGAGCAAGAAGAATATACAAATATAACATGTTCATAACTGACCAAAGACTACACTTGATCGCTGATATATAACCATGGAATCACTGTTCTCTTGTACCTATTTATGTATGCGCCATAGATGCAAACATGATGGTTATTTAGTAGGTATTGTGACTAGTTTGTTTGCCCTTCAATAGTCCCGAGGCAGCTATTGACTCAAGACAACACGCATAAAAAGCATAAGTGTCGGAACCCGGTGGCGTATCGTGTAAATTAAGCGTTTTTATGCGGCGGTGGCTATTTTTACCATTTTACTATTTATACCATTTTAGTGAGCACGCGCGCGCCGCCCCGACGCTATGCAACTTTTTATTTAGGAAATTATATTTATTTAATGTTCCTGTTACAAGAACATTCATTCGGTTACACATATGTGTTCCCAGGCACTTTTGAATTCATAGTAACTAGTATTTTGAACATTTTTAAAGTTCTTGTATTTACCATCTTTAAGTGGGCATTTAAAAAGATTTCATCTGATATAACACATGTTTGGCAACCGTTTGAAAATATATTAGCACTTTTTAAATTAAAACCGCTAAATCAAATAATAAGGTTAATTTTTGATGAAAACAGCACAGTTATTTACACAATGCACGTTATAAAAAGGTTGTTAGTTTGTTAAGAAGTGTTCCCACCTGCTGCTGTCGCGTGCCTTTTTAATCTGGAGAAAATCCGACTCTGAGATGTTTCGTATAAGGTTTATTTTATCTTTAGTTTACGTTCAATGAGTTTTTTACATAAAAATACTGGTTCGCTTTATTTAGGTGCATTATCCCCATGGCAGGATGTTTAGGTTTGTTATCTCGCACACGCTGTCGCACCTTGCCACGGTTACGGGAGCAGACCCCAATGTTTTAGCAGGATATCTATAAATTAGACAACAACGCAGATCTTTGTCCCGCCAATATTCGCAGATAAGCGAGCGCGTTCGACGAGGCAGGTGCTGTGCGAGATGTTATCTTAAACTAATATAATGTAATGTCTGGTAATTAAAGTTACTAAATAAAGTTACTAATATACACAAGTTTCCTTCGCCAAAAAACTTTTGATTAATTGTAATTCGAAACCTTAAAATTTGAGTTTAATTGCACAAAAACTTATATTGGAAGATGTTACTATTATAACATAAAAAAAACGTTTTACAATGTAATTAATTGCAGGTTTAAAATTACATTCTCCGCCGCAGAGGACTATGTAGAGTTGTACCTACATCTGTAACAATTAAAATCAAACTGTTAAATTACAACAATGTTATTTTTACTTTATTGCATTTCATTCTGATTAAAGGAATAATTTCATTGTTTCAAATAAACAGTTGTAACTTTGATATCGTGCAAATACAACTGTTAATACAAAACAACGTTAGGCAAGACAAGAAAGCATGACTGGGTGTTAATAGTATTAGTTCCTGCGACAACCATTATAACCATAACTAGATAGAAGATTCGAAAATTCATTATTTGAGTACACCCCGATAATCTTTTCATATCATACATTTTGTTTAGTTATCAATACTTGTTAGTGACCAAGCAATGGTTCTAATTCTCGTTTGATGACGTTGCTGTTTGACCACAGACTATCACATGTATAATGACATGTATTGACAGCATGGACGAAAACATTCAATGATTAATTTTATTTATTTTCATTTGTGACATGTAGATAGTATGGTATATATATGTATGTCTCATATAAAATTAGCTTTTTTCCCTGCTTCTCTATTTAGGTATACTTTTACCATGTCAAATCATTTAGTCCGTCGCGCGCGTAATGTTTTTAAAAAGCGATACAAAGATTTCTCTTCAGCTATTAACGTAGAGATAGGGTTAAGATTTTCACAATGCAATCACAAAACTATTTGCAAAATATTGGCTCCATTTAATGGCACACGGGAGTAGGTAGCGCAATAAAAGTCGAAAGCGAAAGTTATCAATAGAGTCCGTCACAAAGAGAGCCGATATGCGCAAATTGCTTGCAATTTGTCCTATTGCGTTCCTGCGTTAAACAATGGCGATTTATGTTGGCTTACTAAATTGGAGCACAACCCGATTTTACGACACCGGTCGCGCCATTGTTTCACGGAAGATGAAACCTTGCAAATTCTTTGTTACAGTACATAATAAAGCCGGCTGCCTATCCCCTGACAATGTTTTGTGTAAACTATTAAATAAATGTGTAAATAAGCATTTTGTTTTAATTTTTTTAGGTTCTTGACACTATCGGCAATTGAAGACATGGATTAATAAATGTGTTGTGTTACCAATTTTTAAATATACCTACCTACAGTAGGGAATTAACTTCTTAAAACATATCGTTAGCTGCAAACCGTTTAAACGTAACTAAATAAAATAAATAAATAGTAGCACTTTCATGATTAAATTACTGCTGTAATAAAGATCTTCATTTTTAGACGGATTTCCTATAACTTTGAAAGGAAGTTGACACATGGAAGGACGAAACACCTTCATGTACCTATGTTAAAAAGAAAAAATGAACAATTAATGCATGTCACTTTCATACACTCATGATTACAATGCAATGTTAATATTACCTAAACCTGATTGCTTGGTCGTAAATGATTACTTCTATAGTGTGATTGTGTACAATGAGATTCGCTCCCTTCCGTGTGAACGACAGATGTGCGACGGCGCCGAATTTATATAAAAATTGTGAATATTTCATTCACATTATTACGCATTCGGCCGTTACGAATCAATCGCACACAATGAACACAGTTTTAGCCAGTTTTTTTTCCGGTATTTGTTGGCGATTTTAATGTAAATTTTAGGTAAAGTTGTTCGGTTTGCTGTAAGTGTCACAAAAGAACGACCGTTGATGAAGAATCGGTGGAAAATTTTATAACAATCTTTGATTGATTACGAACTCGTTTTCATTGATTGACGTTTCTATTTTAGGTTATGAAGTCGCGTAAAATGAAGATTGCCTTAATTGTCATTTTTTGTGTGACGTGTGTTTTAATTACGCTCACATTGTAACAAAATAAAATACAAAAAATGTTACCATTTTTTAAATTAAGTTACTATCAATTGCAGCCACGAGTTTTTGCTACTATTCATTAAATAATTGAAAAATCTAGTTATGTAATACCATTATTGTGTAATAAATACGGCAGCAATAATTTAAAACTTATGAAAGAAAATTCAACAAAAAAAAGGAGATAAGTCAGTTATTTGTACGAGATTGTAACTGTAAAAAGGGCAAAAATATAGATAATGTGAAATGGAATATCCAATCTATCGTTTCACTAAGCCGTGCAGGTGACAGTTGGCGATATTGGCATAAGAATAAAATATAAAATATCGCCTTTAAAGGATTCACATAGAATATTTATTCCCGACGTGTAGCTCCGTCCGAGCGCCCTTTGTTCTCGACGGCCGTTTAAACTTTTGATTCTGCAACGGCACAGACAACTGGACCCTCGATATTGACAAAAATACCCAACTAGTCAGTACATCATACATCGAAAACGAACTTTATTGCAATGTCCATGGAGTATAAATAGTGCCACGTGAGACGGTAGAAGATACGCCGTTCCTACAGTGGCAGGTGGCTATTTCTATGCTTGCGTCACGGGCTCTCCCCTTCCGGGTGTGATGAATAATTCCCTTTTTCTGTCGGAGAGAATTGTCCTTGCGAACTAGCCCGACTCGATACGCACCGCCGGTCTCTCCGCATAAATGTGAGTTATGTCCTACACTATCCTACTTACCGAGCTCCTCTTTTTTTTCAACCCTAAAGTAAGATTTACGTTTTCTCTCAACTGGACATTATGACTTCTTATGTACATATGTACATTTTTGGTGGGTTAGATCAGCTTGCTCGGTACTCACTACGTTAAAGTTTTAAGTGAGTTGTCACAATAAGTGACTATTCCGGATTTTGATAAATATTATCTATTTTAATGTTATAACTTGCGAGTACACGTGCTTGTCTAAAAGTAGTACATAGTAAAAACGTAACATCACGCCTGTAATCCCCGAAGAGGTAGGCGGAAGAGTGTAGTACATACCCACGTTTCAACAGTTACGTTTATGTCCCATGGAATAGGTGGTGAGCCCATTGTCATACACCGGGAACAATTTCAGACTCCCGAGTCACTATTAGAAATTCTTAATTAGAAAAATCCAATAGCACCCGACCCGGCATTTTAAAACAGGACCTCCCGATCGACAGTCGCACTTGCAACCGCCCAACCAACGAGACAGTCAACTTAATTACATAGTTATATGTATTTAGTCAAATTATACGATTTATAAAAGGACGGACAAGTGTCGGCATGTCTAAACTTTTTACGCCTATTCCGAGCCGGTACTAATGAATTAGATAAAGTATTTCTTGTGTATTTTATAAATTTAAAATTGGCAATCAATAATAATTATCTAAGTATTAGGTTCATTAAAACAGAGTTATTATATGGTGAGACATATACCATATCTGGTTAAACGCTGGAGTTTACCATACTACTTTGCCCACCTCAGGATAACACAAGAGTGATATTATGTTATGTTAAAAAAGAGTTAATTTCTGTTCCCAAACCCTGTATGTACATGTAATTGTAATTGGTCTGTATGCCAACAGCAGAGCACAGCTCGCCGCCGGCCGCATCGGTCAGCGTCGATCACGCCTTCCTTCCAATTCCAACCCCATTCATAACGTCTTTCAAATGTCTCGCGCTCTTTGTGTCCCGCTGCGCACTCCTTCCCGATCGCCCGAACTGTCGCCTTTTGTGACGCGCGCGACTCGCGTCTTATCCGCTGTCAGACGTCTTGCACAAATTCAAAAATAACATCGACTTACATTTTTTCTGAAGGCCCTGTGCAAACGTTAGATAAGTTAGCGTTTGGACTCTTTGTTTGATACCAAACAAGGGACGTGTCCTGTCGCTTATCTGCTCCTATTGATCGTATGAATGAATTCAAATATATGTAGATAACCGAAAGAAGCGAGATCACAATCGCTTTTGTCGAAACCAGTTGTAGTTTGTTCCGATGTCCATGTAGGTATCTATTTGGAAACTACGCTCTGATGTTCATAAAAGAAATATGTATAAAACCTGTGAGTCTAGTTTAAATTCCCATAATATATCATTTTCCCATTATTTTCACTCAATGCATAGTGTTCCTAAAAGTAAACGGACCATTCATTATTGCAAAATGTTCTCTAAATAAATCATATTGGACAATGAATTAGCTCGTTGCTTACATAGATCATTTAAAACAGAACGTATTTGGATGAAGGGGAGTGTTGAACGCCACTAAATATGTTAGAAGGACGCCGCACGTTTCAAAAGCCTCTTAGGTTGACATCAAATCGCAATTTTTAAAAAACACAATACCTACGCGCGCACTCGTGCCGCCGCATGCGTCGTGCGCCATTGTGATGCAACGAAATGCATAATTTCGTCGAGCACATGTCGATTTTTTACTCGAACCGGCGTAAAAAGTGACCTACAGAGCGATAGGTAACGGGAATCTATTTTATAATATCTATTGAATACATTTTGACCCGTGGACATTTGACAACAAAAAAAGAAGTCCAGGTGGCATTATTCAAACAGGACAGGATTTTTAACTACCTACTGACGTTTTTTATTAGGATTATTTATAATAAACGCTAAACTTTTTTTCTAGGACACGTGTTTGAGAATAACGTCTGTCACGTCTAGTTCATAGGTACAGTAGGTTACAGGGAAACGAAATTAATGCGTAATCCTAGTCTATACACATACATATGTGCTTACATATATTTCGCGATCGTCTATCTATTTCGAGAAGGTTCTGCGCAAGGTTAGTAGAAGCAATTACACCCTGCTGCGTTAAGGCAACAGTCACACGTATTTTAGGGAATGAAATAAAATAAAATCTTAGCATCATAATTTTATCATAATTTAAACGTAATGGTAGAAAATTAATTGGGGTACACCTACTTTCACTAGGCATTTTCTACAACTATCATCACACACTGTTCAATAATAAATACTTATATAAAAACAAATCACTGAAAATCATGAGAAATCACGAATAAATGTATAAAATACATAAAAATATACGCTGTTCACAACTAAATATATTACAGTTCTTATAAATATACTACACTTATTTTTGTAATACCTATATCCGATCATATGTAGGTATACGCAAATTCTAACCAATTTATGATTTGGTACTTCTAGTTAAACATATATAAATGATATGTAACGCCAAGCAATTGCTGCATTAAGTTGAAAATATCTCTCACCATCTATTCCATTGGACTTAAACGTTACTGGTATTACATTCCTCTGGCTACCCCTTCGGAGATCACAGGGGTGATATTGCTAATGATGAAATATTTAATATTTAAAAGAGCTCACTTTATTATGCAAAAGGTTTTTATTATTTCAAACATACCAAATGGCCAAATATTACTGTGCTACGACGAGACACATACATACATAGGTATGTTATGGTAGTAAGTATGATGTTTAAAAAAAAAATATTAATTCACGTTACCTATTGCCATTAGGGTAGTATGTAACAGTACATTTCCACCCAAGTATCAGTTGATGCCTGCTAAAGGTAACATTTCAAGTGAGTTTCTTTACCGCGAAGGGCACGGTAGGTAGTCGGTGTCGGATGTTGTCATAGTTACC
Source organism: Parelbella polyzona (assembly GCA_018244815.1). NCBI lineage: Eukaryota > Metazoa > Arthropoda > Insecta > Lepidoptera > Hesperiidae > Parelbella > Parelbella polyzona. The sequence goes on along the minus strand of DWMF01001476.1, from coordinate 2,822 downwards.
TAACGATCGGGAACCGTCGCTAAGACTTTATGGCGGGTCAGAAACATTCGACGAATTGCTATAAGTACTGTTCAGAGGTCGCACTTGTCTGAAAAGAAAAAGAAGCTCGGAAACAGAGAACATGTTCAAACGTGCAAGTCCATCATGGCGAATTTGTTACGTTATATTTATTCATTATCAAACAAAAAACATAAATATTATGTTGTATATTTACAAATTACATTATTTTTTATATTATTTCTATATTTAAAAAAAAATTACATTACGCCTGTAATCACCGAAGGGTTATGCAGAGAAGTGTAGTAGATACTTCATTTTTCCTATTTCCTATGTTTATATTTTCTTACATGCATTAAAACTTTTAAGGATCCTTATTTTATTTTCTGTTATGTAAATAAAACAGTATGAAATGATCCTTAAAGTCGGACACGGCAAAATCCTTTCCGATATGTTGACGTGACGTGAGTGGCGGCCACCGAGCTTTGTAGCCCTCGTCTGCCTCTGACAACGAAACAGCCCTTTGCACAACCTCTTACGCCAAGTAGTCCCTTTGACGTCCAATTTCTAACAGAAATCACAAAGTCCAATGTTATCGACGTCTCCATTTTGAGATTGTACTTACACGATATCAGACATCTTTTTATGCTCAACAAGTTCCCACAGCCAATATGTATGTATGCCTTTTAATATATTCCTCAACTACTTATACTATACTAAGAATAAAAGTTATTGTTAATGAATACATATTTTTGTTGCAAAATACAGGCATTTCTGAACTCTACTGGTCTTCATTTAGGGGTTAACGTATTTAAAAACTACATATTTCTAAATTGAATTTCTACAATTGATACGTATTACGGATGTACTTATATGTTTTGTATCTCCAACAGAAAAATATATTACAGAGTCGGTTTAATTTGGGAGCCACGAAGAATTTACGGAGGCCGTACAAGAAAAAGAGGACTAGAAAATTAAAGATGCTAAAGAGCAACAGTACGAATGAAATATTATATAAACTGTTTAATAAAGTAGATAGAACATACACTACGTTTTTGATTTATTAAAAGCGAGGTTATTTTCGAGCTCTGCAAGTTTCTATGACTAAGCGAACAGTGTACACTGTGCAGTGTAATTCAAATTCTTCTTTACCACCTTCAATTATTAATTACTAGACAGATTATAACGAATTATCATACGTTAATTTTCAAGACTGGTTTGTAAAACGGAAACTTGTAGAGCTATTGTTTATGATATAGCTAAGTCATAATAGGTGTACAGAAACAATAGCCATCATAGTGCTGTGAATCGCTTACGACCCTAACACCTGACAGGGTGTTATTGCAAACTAATGGTTATTAAACCACTGCCAGGCAAAGGGCGGATTTGACACTGTGTACATTAAGAATGGGATTTGTTCTTATAACCATTGTTTCTGATCTATAGACGATTAGAAAACTTTAAATAGTAGGTACATAGATTACTAATGCATATTAATTAAATCGTAAAAGATTATGTTCAGTGCCAGCGCCAGTTAACCCAGAGAAAGATCCGTGTAGTAAACACTCTTAATAGTTCCTGATTCGGTAAAACTTATCGCAATGTTAAGCTGGTGATCTGTTAATATAAGAATGATAGAAATTATAAGTGATTTATTGCAAGCTACGCAACGAATATTGTCTTTTAAGATATTTTGAGTGTTTTCTAGTTTTTTCATTAACACATAGAAAAAGGCCTATAATACGCTAGCAACTTCTGCCCGTTTGCTAACCCATAATAAAAATAATAAAACAACTCTCTACTTAAGAAAAGAAACATTTAAATTAACAAAATCTGCAAACTTTAACATGGTATCTGTCACTTAATTGTTTTTATGGGAGTTTTATTATACTTGTGTTAATTGTATTAAAACTTCACAGTGTTTATTAAAGTTTTAGGCTATTACATTACAATACAATTGTCGAATAGAAATACTACAAAAATATAAAAAAAAAATTGATCCGATTACTTGCGATGGGACAGCCAGCTGCGGCCCATGTATGGACAGCAAATTTTTTTTGGGTATATTCCGCAGATATCTATCACAAATTGCATCATTCAACATGCTGTCCATACTTCCGATTGCCAAAGTCCAATTTTATTTCAATTCGGACGTATCTAATTCAAAATTCATTAATCTTGTGAAGCGGCGGTGAGATCTGCGAGCCGATACATCCACTTGTGCATGGTCAGTTGCTGACAGGAAATTGATTGTGTTCATAATGATCGCTTTCGCTACATCCACGTATTATTCTCCATACCTGTTGGAATACCCGTATCACTCATCGTTGGTATACACTTCTAATTTGGTTCCTAATTTCAACAATATAATGTAAGTATTACAAGCAGTTTACAAATTAGGAATGTTCCTAATTTGTAAATTGCAGAATTGTCAATTACACGTCAGTAATGACACTTCTTAATAAATATTTTTAAACGGTCATCGTTACGAAAAACACCTTTTAACCGATTATATTTATTAGAAATAGGTACTGTTGACTATTGAGTTTTACACACAATCCTGTTCAATGTGACATCTATAGATGATGGAGGTATCTAAAAAGAGCATTTAAAACTGATTTGTCATTGTGTGGGTACACCTACATCACTCAAAATTATATCAATTGTAACATTTAATCAAAAAGACATAGCTAAATGCACTAAAGGTTGCGAAAAATTGACATTTTTGTCAGTTTTGTAAATGCAAAAAGTGCAGCTTAAACCATGGAAGCAATACAAGGAACAAGGAACCACAGTGAAACATAGAATAACATAACTATACTTAT
>DWMF01001475.1:0-11422 GCA_018244815.1 Parelbella polyzona | reverse complement strand
TGGTGATAATTTGAGAACATACTCGTATACTGGCTGATAGGAGAGACAAAATCTTCGAAACTGGCGTGCGTGTATAAAGAGAGAGATGAATGTAGATGAAGCAAGTCAGAGCCGGAAGCATAGATATATTTGGCATTTAGTGCTCCTTCAGAAGCATGGAATGAACCGTGATGATATAACAATTATAACAATAATTCCAGGTGGTGAATAGAATGTATTAGCTTTCAAGGTTTTTCAATGTATTTTTATTAGGAATGTAGAAATATTTTAAGAATACCAGACATATCGTGTGATTTCACAGGGCAATGGACTGAACGAGAAGAAAAAAGAGTACGTTATGCACAACAGCTCGTAAGAGATAGAAAAACTTTGATGGGACACTTGAGACATTTTTTTTAACCTTAAGCATTCACACGTGGTCATTGACGTAAGTAGTGTACTGCGCACGTGACTACTGACGTGAGTGGCGAGCTTTAAGATGAACGAATGAAGATGAATGAAGAAACATATTGTGACTAACATCACTCTTCACGCAACAAAAACAGCGTTGTAGCGACATCGCTTTAGATTTTTTTTGTACTCTACAAAAATTATAAAACGTCCTAGAGTTGTAGAGGCGACAGATGATGATGGACGGTACATAAATTTCTACAGGGTTTCATTTCAACGAGAAATTATTTTGGTATGAAAAATCATAAGATATACAATTGTATTGCTCATAAAAACATAAATTCGTACCTCAAATTCTCGCTGTAATCCTTCGACCATAAGCTCTTTTCATCTGGAATCAAAACAAAATTAACGCGTTAGGATCCATGTAATCAAAAAAAGGAATTTCATTGGGGAATTGTCCTACTGAGTGGTAACGTTATAATTTCACATCGCTGGCCCAGTGGTTGGACGATTAGAAAACCTGACCGTTGCACCGGTGGACCAGGGTTCGATTTTCACTTAGGACAAACATTAGTGCGATGAGCAGTTTAATTAGGGATCAGATGACCGTATGAGTGCAAGTGTATGGCGCATGAAAATAAACGAAGCGCTGGCTGAATATCTAAGGCTAAAAGAAATAGAACTTTTCAATCATCAGCAAGCACAGAATTACATGTTTACTAACAATTGTTTCGCCTCAAAGAAATCACAAAAGACAGAGAAATGAGAAGGAACACAGTGACCGACTCTTAAATGCTATTGTAGAATCGTTTACTTTTAACATATATTCTATAACGTACAATGGGCATGCAGCCCATCTTACAGGGTCCACACGAACCTCAGCAACCTTATTTGCACAATTAAAGATTTCTTTATAATGAGAAACACAATTTTGATGATCCGCCTGGCATATTTAAAAAATAAATAAAAAACTTATAAATAAGTATTTACGTGCATACATATGTACGTGCCAGTGGGCGTGCGATTCTGTGTGTGTGCGTTAATAGCTGTAACATTTTAATAACCTTAGTAGGTACATGCGCTCTTGACCCGCTTACTACAATTAGTTACCAGCAAAGCAGTAAGGGCATAATTACAGTGACTCTACAGACAAACTTGTTATATTTCTTTCAATTTTCGTTTATCGCGCACTCGCTGATAGTTACAAAAGTTGTATAAAACGACCAAACGAGGTTTCCGTTCAAACAATTCCTCGAATCAACAAAGGAAACCTTCCGTACTGTTTCAAATAAAATATATATATTTATTTACAAGCACCGTACAGACGATTATAGCTCTTATTACATACACATTTTGGGTGCGAAGTCCCTAAACGTAATCCCGTTTGTACAACGCTGTCTCGTTATGTCATCATTATCAAATGCTGTTCGTAAAATTCTATACGTATTCGGATCATACGTGTTTTGGAATTGTTTACAAGATATTCGCATTCGAAGAAATATAATTTGCGCGGTCGTCAGTCTAACCCAATTATGCAAGTTTCTTCGACATAAAAAAAAACACAAACATTTTATGATTATCATGATTAAAATGGTCATCATCATCGGCGTTATCGTCAACATTTTTATCAACAGCATCGATCAGTTACACACTGGTTTCCACTTAGAACGCGACGAGTAAAGCCACAAGCTGCCATGCTGACCAAGTGTAACTTGACATAGTACAGACACCTCAGAGAACTTCATGGAGAATACATATGTACATTACCTCACGAAGTTTTCGTTAAACATCAAAAGAAACGATATTTATCTTATTTTAGCAGTACAGGGTGCTCTACATTGCCATAGTTTACAAGAAAAGTTTTATTTTGAACAATCTATATATAACACATATTTTCGTGTACCGCTCTACCACTATCACCATTATTCATATTTCACTTTATTTAGTAAAGTTTTTCGATATTTTTCGCTAATTTCAAAGAATCGAATTAAATGCGAAACATATTTGGAAACGGTTAAAACTACAAATGCACACAGACACATCACATTATCATTTAACATATCAATCTAAATCCATCGCTGGACATAGGTCTACCCTGAGGGGTTTTGGCCATAGTCCCAACCCTGGGCATGCGGGGTGAGGATCGCACAGTACAGCTACTCGTACCGCGTACGCACAAACCCATAATAATAATGATTAAAACTGCAAACATTTGTTTAAGTAAGCCGATCTTAGAATAAAGAAATCCTCAACTAAATATTAGGTACCTACTGTGGTGTATCAAACTTGGTGTTACCCAATAGATGGCTAGCCATCAACAGGTTGAATTATAAATTGTTTGAAGATAGAAGAGTTGCCGGTGTAACAGCCAAGCTGCAGATTTCCTATAGTAAGGCTAACTCAAGCGCAGTTTAAATCCAGCATATTATAACTTAGTGAGTTTAAAGTAAGTGGCTTTTGAACTTACAACCGCTGGAAAAACTTCCGTCTAAAATCTTAAGTAGGTACATGAATAAAATAAATAGGTACCTATTAATTTAAAAAGAAACATTTTCACGTGGTAATGGTATAAATTTCATTCGTAAAATGCTAATAAGATTTATAAAAACGCTAAATTATATGATATAAAAAACGAATAAATATTTATTTAACAGTAATAACAATAAATTATCAAATCAGTCCTGTATTTCTCCGAAGAAATAGGCAAAAGTGTGACGTACACTCCCACAACTCGATTACACGAAGTAGTGAATGAATCTAATTACAAATAATATTGCATTGACTGAAATAAAATAGAAATAAAATTACATTTGTAATATGTGAAATGATTAATTGCTTTCTTATAGGTACATTGCATATATTTGAAAAATTTTAATTTTATCTTCATCATTAACATCAATACTTTTATCGTACCATTGTTAGACAATAATTGTAACTCGTTACGAGAAGAATTAAAGTCTTGACGAGACGTTGCAAACACAATATATTAAATTAGACGTTATTGAAACTAGACAGAGTTTTAAACAAAAATAAACGAATAAAGGGGACTATAGATTAAAACTTAAGGGAAGCTCACGTCTGGTAGTGGACAGAACACAGCTGATGATAAAATTGGAAAATATAACATTATTTCGGAAAATATATATGTTAATTTAATTGATAATTGAAGAGTTCAGGTTAAGCGAAGATTAAACAGAAGTTTCAGATCAGTTAAGATTTAAAAACTTATCCAATCTCCTTATTTTAGTTGAAATTAACCGTATTAAAAAAAAGTAATTCAACAGTGTATACTTTAGGTACAATTTATATGCAGTTTACATTTTAATAAGCTATAAAAGCTACGTGAATATAATCTTAAAACTTTGTAAATTTTTTGAAAACGATTGAGCCTCGGAGGCACATTTGAAAGTCAAATTTTTCTATTTGACGATCCCAGTGGGGAACTACACACGTATTTTAAATGCCAACAATTCTTGTCAGAAGAAATGTGCCAACAGAGAGTATGTAATGGTTTGATGATACTGTTAAAATGATCTAGAATGAAAATTTTATTTTATGAAGATTTATAGAGGAGTGTCCCAATTGTCCATTTTAAAACTTTTGTTAATCGTTCGCTGAAAATTGAAATGTCACAGTTAAGAGGACTCACATCAATACAGGTATAAATTCCCCGATGTCCCCCGCATACAAAATATATTAAATGAAAACCTTGGCAAGCCGCGCCCGTCCGTGCGAGCCTCCAGTAACAAAACAATTGTGTTTCAACACGCCATTGACGAATACATAAATAATGTGCACACGTGTACGGACAATTGTTTCAGAACGGAAGGGTATATGAAATTAAACATACATTTTTAAACGATCCAAATATTCTAAATATTACAATTCAAATTATTTGATGGTAATACCAACGAGCTTTTTCCCCATCCTCGAATGTAACGTCACGCCCGAAGAGATAGGCAAAGTAGTGTAGTACGCTCTCACGTTTATTAATCCGACAGAGCACGAATAATAAATAAAACATTAAAATAACTAAATATAATAACAACGATTACAAATTAGAAAGTTTCGAAATCGCATGAAAAGCTTTAAAATTTTTGCATGAACCGAAATTAATGACATTGAAACAATTAGCACGGTATGTTTAAATGTTTGATGATAAACGAAGACGTACGACGTACGTCTAAAAAAAGCATAATCCCCCTTAAAAGCTTAGTCACAAATGGAGAGCCGATTCACTGGCTCTATTCAATGGAGCTTAGTGATTTAGCTGAGAAGACAATCCGCATTAATGGACACGCTGACGATTGGGCAAACAATCAGTTGGAATTTCTCAAACGTAGCCTAAGAGCTAAGAGATAAATAACGGTTTCTAATAGAACCGTTCAATCGAATATGATCGACATGAGATCCTTTTGTTGAGATAAGATATGAAGAGTGACGAATGTCGAAGAAACACGGCAGGTCTGTAGGTTAAAGGCATTCTGCATTCGGGACCTTCTTCCTATACTTTAAGAAGACTGGCGTGATGATATAATGATATATAAGTACTTAAAAGCACAGATTGAACAAGCCCTATCAACCACATTACAAGGCTGAATACCAAACCAGGGAGAAATCACTGCTCTCCACCTTCCGGTTCCATAACACATTATTAAGAGATTGTGTAAACGCAGTATCCCATATTTACCCATGAGTTGACACCGCGTAATTAAGACTTGATAGCTCCTTCGTTACGGTGCGAGGTCAATCTATCAAGCGGCACGCGATAACGGCTCTTGCTAGCTACAACGTAAGGTATAAAATCGTGCGTATTTCCGATGCATGGAGCGAGCGTTATGATGATGAGATTTATCGATGGCACCGTGTTTGCTTATCACTTGCGATCGCATTTCAGTAAGCAATATATTTAGATTAGTGCTATCTCATTTGAACGTTACTTAAATGTATACGAAAAAAAAGGACGGAAGTTCGCAACCGATTAGAACCCTCAGCAATGCGTTGCGGTTTCAGAAATGAAATACTGCAAATACCGCATTGTCGGTAATATAATAATAATATGGTACCTAGTTATAATGTATGAGGCAGTGCATTATATTAAATAGTAATAATGCCTTGAAATAATTGTATGAAAAGAACTGAATGTAGTAGAAACTCGTTACGTCTGTAAAAATAAAGGTATTAAGTAGCCGTTGCTTACTGTCTACTCCGAGAGCGAACTGGCGTGTTGATTCAATGATAATAACAACTATATGAAGAGAGATTATCATTTATCAGTTATTATTATTTTATCTATTTTATCATTTTCTTTGTCATCGATGTGTGTACATCAATAAAAAAATAACGTTAGAAGTTAGAACCACACAAATAAATACATTCATCATACAATTCTTGTTCTAATTGGGAATGAAACCCACATGCGCGGGCTCAGAAGTCAGACATACTAACTCCTAGACCAACAGGCTAATAGTTTTATTATTTAGCCTCGGTGAGCTTCGCCGTGCTCGCGAATATAAAAGTTTTATTTTGTCTCCGTTAGTTTCCTAAATGTGTCTCTGTCACGGTCAGCACGCCAAATGTCGTGATGTTTTAAACATTGGTAGTGATGTTCTTTTTTATAAATCATGTCAGGTCTGTAACGACAGACATTTGAATCCGGGTGCCCTCTGCCTACCTTATGAGAAACCTGAAATAATAGAAATATACAAAAAATGTAAACCACTCCTGGGAGTAACTTGACATGAGTTCGTGCAAATGTCAAAAAGCAAGATACCTGCCCGATCCCTTTTGTTTTTCACATCATCTTCAACACTTAGTTCCATTGTTCGATATGGGTCGTCACTCTGTGTAAGAATTAAGAGCATAGTCGCCCTCAGTCAGTTCCGGGTTGGCACACTTTACAGGCGTTAAGACCATTATAAAGAACTGCAAGGTGTATATTGTAACATTCCAGCAAGTGATAGTTAAATCTTTGAGGCGCAATTTTTTTGTGAACTCGCCATGATTTGAGTTCAGAACCCCCGGAAGTGGGAAGCGGAATCTAAAATGACTACGCAGCTTGTTTTCACACATAAACTAAATATCATGACTACTAACAATATTAAATAAACGACTTTCATGAAATTTAGCTTAGATACAGTTTGAAGTATAAGATGGATCTAACAACGCTTGACCTATTTTATTTCTCATAATAGTTATACGGCTTTCACGTCAAAGAAATTCTCAGTACTGGAGATTGGATTTTTATTAAAAAAATGTTCTTAAGACAAAGTATTGTTTAAGAACCATGTAATTATTTATTAAACTAATTACTTATTAATTAGTCATTAGTATTTGTACAATTTTTATTTTGGCCTTTTTAGCATCGTAGACTTGTAAGGGCTAGTTTGACATATTTATCAAATTATCTAAAATACTGATTACATACTTAGGCAAAAGGCATACGCCTGACCAATATTATCGTGGAGATATTTTATTTGTACATTGTTAATTAATATTATTATGAAGAGTTGCGTCATACACTTCCGTTCAATATTGTTGAAATGACTCACAAAATATATACATACATATACATATGTATGTAGCTAAAGTAATTATGTATATGAGAACCAGCATACTTTTAAATAGAAGTCAACCAAAGTGTTTTTTGTAATATCTGTAAAATTGAATAAGAGGCTATTGTTGCAAAAACAGTGAACGGAAACGAACTTAAAAGAAGACATACATTATCCGTAAATGACCATTGAATGGGAAATTTTCCATTTTTCCGGCAAAAATCGAAAACAGATACCATCCAAAGGCACATTACTGATAAAGGACCCATCCCGGCGCATAAACCATCGGTGCTGACGGTTCCACTAACATTACCTATAGTTGAATAGAACCTCACATTATTTTCTATTATTATAACTTCAATTTCATTTACATTCTTCGACATAATATTGCCAGGCTTTTCAAGCGACCTTTCGGTGTTGGATATCCGATTTCGATTTCTCAAAAACGATTGCTGAGATCATTTGTAAGGTTAAAAAAATGTTGGAATCGTGACTTGAATATCCTTACTTGATCCTATTCTACGTGGACAATCATTTATGTACATGTAACATTAACCCTTTACTTTTATGCATTTCATCAGTATTTATATACTCGTACATAAGGAAAATGAACAGACAATAAATCTTATTTAAGAATTCAAGAGTGCAAATATAATCTTTACCCTTTGCTTATCTTTGATGGTGCGACATTGCAGAAATTCTAGAAAGTTGGGAACAAGTCTGACATTGGAACGTAGAGGATTGTAAGTAGGAAAACACGGATTGACCTAAGGAAATAGTCCGTTTTTGACATATTAAATTCAAATACTGTGGCGGTATATGGCGGCTTATTGCTAATTAACCTTAACAATTTTTCTTCATTCTGTACATAAAGTTACTTACACACTCGTTTGTACCTCTTGGCGTAATCAAGAATACCATCGTGTATACCCCTGTGAATCCGTCCGAGTACAAATATTTATCGAGCACACAAGCGTTTGTTTCAACCGTAATCAAGACAAGGACCCTCAGCGTCTAAAGCAGAGTCAGCGGAGCTACCCTAATCAGTTTTATTTTAACTACGCTAAATGTATAAAAAAAATCAGATTTATTATTTTCTTTGTATTTCGCGACTCGAGTATAGGTAACCAAGCTTTCTATTCTCTTTCCGTCAACTAGACCTAAACGAATTGAATCGAATTCGAAAATTTCACGAAATAAAAAATGTAATCCTAAAAAATAAAATAAACTTAACAACACAATAGTCGTGAGATTTGAAAGTAAATCCTAGTTCATCAACTTCACAAACTTTCACTTTCGAGCGAAGCCTAAGCCGTCGATTACAGACTCCGTAGGTATCATTTACTGGGCCGTATTTCACAAAATCTCATTACAAATCTTAGGGGGCCGTGAGTGAATTTCCAGCGTCTTCAACAATTTCTTACACAATGCTCTCGTATACCCTATTAAGTCCGCCTAATATGGGATTAAAACTTTCCCAGCTCCCTCGAGTAATTATTTACAGAATAAACGGGTTAGAATATTGCACGGAATCAGCGATGTAAATCATTTAACGGCGGATGAAATCGACAAAAACAATCCTCGAGTGAAAGTTCGGAACGAGTAGTAAGTACAGAAGTTTCGGGTCGTCCTCGAGGTACAGAAAAGTTTAAATGGTTGGTGGGTAGCACTAAGCCCCTGTGGCTCAAGAATATATACGACGTCTCAAAAAGTCAAGGCAAAAGTTATGAGCTTTACTCACATCCAGCTACACGAGATAATTTTATGCCACAGCAGGATATTAATTATAGAGGATGTTGTTATAACAAAAACAGTGTAAATACCGTAAAGAAGACTAAATAATCCTAAGCTGCAATAGGGTAAATAAAGCTATGGTCGTTAAGAAAAAATATAAAAAGAATTTACATTTTGTGAGATATTCTAGAAACAATAAATTTTAATAACCACGCGTTTACATTCTTGTGTATATGATATAACATCTTTCACGACACGCATACTAAGGTCAAGTCATCTTCGAATGGGAGCAATACTCATATCTTCATAAGGTACTAACGGCAAAAGGTCATAGAAAGTAAGGGTACCGGAATAGCCGTTTTTATCGGACTTCGAGCGACTTATAGGCCGAAGGTTGGCGAAATTATAATATATCTGAAAGGGCAGAGGGCTTGTTATAAGTGCTTATAGTAATGAACGGTCATCGAGGAACCTGATATCGAGCACTTTGCAGAGGTCAATAAACGAGTATATACCTAATCATTGACGTATTAACGAAGTTGGAAATTGGGAAGATAAACTCGATGTAATTAATAACTAGCAAAAATGATGATATCTCTTGGCCATAATTCTTTAATAAGACCATAGTTTGCCACTAGGACTAAGTCACGGTAGGCAAATTGAACATCCCCGAAAGGGAACTTAACGATGTTTTCTCTCATGATTATTGAAACTTATAAATCTGTCAGTCTTAAATGACTACATATGTAGTTCGGTATATACAGAACTACATGTTTTGATGTTAATCTCCAAATCCATAAAAAGACTTCAATCTTTTGATATATAGTAAACACTGCTCGTGTTTCTATAATGTATTAGAAAATTGATTCCAGATATATATCTTATCGACTCTCTACAAATAATGTTACTACATAAACACAACACTACTCCCAATTACTTAGATTGATTTAATCCCAAAATTTTTTCATAATTCAATTCGTATTATATTTACAAGTCTGATCTATATCCGATATAATATAAGCCAAGTTCCGTCCAAGATATTTAGAGATCCCTCTAACTACAGGGAAATATACAAGCACTTTTACTTAGCGACATACATCTGCTTCGAAACAAATTTGCTTCGTAGAATTTTAGCCATAGTGTTCCTGAAGCTCAACCCGCCATAAATTATTATTGTTCTTCATTATCAGCTTTGTAGTTTGGACTTGATCCATAGCTGTAATTTAGCAACACGGAATTCCATAAAACAGATTTCATTATTCTGTTCGTAAAACCATTAACCTAGTTTTGTTATTTGACTTACTTTGATTAACTTTATTTTCCGCTAACTTTTTTTGTAAATGGCTCATTGGCGCCTTTCCTATTGTTTAACTGGTTATTCGATGTGATTAACGATTCTTTTTATAGAAACTTGTCTATATCAGTTCCAGAAGTTGTCGTAAGAGTCGGATAGTTTAGGTTGATTTAAAAGTTTTCATTATCGAAAGGCGAACATTCAATATTGTATTGGATAGCTTCTAATAACAAATAGTTTTGCAACAAATTTCAACATTTCAGTTATTGTCATTGAAGTTTTAACATCACGAATTGCTAGTTTGGATGTCATTCGAAAGCATTTGGATACTTAAATGGAAATTTTATTGTAACTACCCGATTATTGGCGGTCACAAGCACTAAAACTGTCGAGATAAATATCACGTAAAATTTTATATCCATTGGTCGGTTCCTTGATTTTTGTTCTGCTTCTTTCCTGACAATTTTGGTTTATTTCTTCTAGTAGGTAACATTTAGTGTACCAGTTGTGTTAATTGTAATAAAAAGTTTTATCTTCAAGTTGTTAATAAATTTGAGTCACATTTCAGACCGGAGCTGTTACTTTCTTATTCGCAGCTTTATAAAATAAAAACTTGTTAAATTAATTTTCAAATTAATACGCTCCAATAATTACATTTAGTATATATTACACTGAATGTTAAGTAATAATATCCAGACAAATTTATCTTCATAGGTCTTTGTCTCTTTTGTTACAGAATCTTCATCGTTATAATTGAGCGTAATGTTGTCGGTATAGCCCGGGGAACCATCGGAAAATATATAATAGACGAACATATGAAGTCTATCATGAAATCGAAACAAATAGGAAATAGTCTCTAACTCCGCCTATGGAAACGTTTACGTAACGGAACATAAAAGAAAAATTACAGGCATTCAGCAAAGATGTCCAAGATAAAAGCATATTGTATAAAGTAGTATTCTATATTGTCATCAGGACCCGGTTGTTTCGGACAAGTTACAGCCAAGTTTCCGTCAACTAATTGCCTACATACGGTACAATGTTACTATTGATTCTCGATTTCACACGTGTATTTTTATACCCATACGTGCATAGAAAAAGAAAAATTAGAATTGAAGACATTTTGAAAAATGAAATGGCGAACTTTGGGAATTGGGCGATGTTAGGAATTTGCGGGTTTAATTAAATCTTTCATTTACTGGCGACTTTCATTTTGAGAAGTTTGTGTGCAGCGGATTTCTGTTTTGGTTCCTTCTATTTCCTTCTCATTTAGCAATTTCAATTTCCGTTCGCATTCGCATATCCTTCTTGCCTAAGTTTTGGTTTACCGATTCCCATCTTTTAATTTCTTCATTTATCCTTGTTAATTAATTTCTTAGTTTTTTTATTTCCCGTTTTAAATTGCATACATCATTGGTCGAGTGGTTGAAAGCGTTCAAACACCGTT
>DWMF01001474.1:0-11424 GCA_018244815.1 Parelbella polyzona | reverse complement strand
ACCTAACGACTGTTTACAGAATAAGAATTTTGTTTGCTCTTAGCATAACTACAATAGCGAAATATGCCTTTGCCACGCCTTTGAATTACTTAAAATTAGTTTGTGATGCTAATCATTCTTGGTTGCGCAAAAACTTGAATCAATTCATTAAGTAAACAAAACTGCAACGAGCTTTTTCAAACGGATCTGTTTAATGTCGGCGCTTCGATACAAATGAGATAAAAAGCCGATATCCTCTCAACGGCGTGACGTAATTTATTTACAAAAATCCGAATGAACTCATTGGATATACCGGAAAGGAAAAAATGGAATTAGCGTTACATTATGCCGACTTCGGAATACGAGTTTGCACTTCTCCTTTGCAGGAGCTCTATTTGATTAGCCCATAATCCAGTGATTAAGGAATCTGACTCTTAAGTGAGGAGTAGAGAATTCGACTCCCACTCAGATCAAATATTTATGTCACGAGCACAAATATTTGCAATTATGCAATTATCTTTGTTTTGTCTATTTAATACGGAATATGTAAATGTAGACTTGACTTCAAGAAATGATGAAATATCTGCCGATGACGACGATGGACGATGGACGATGGACGACGAAGGACGATGCATCGATATTATAATAATTCAAAAAATTATGTAAAGACATTTTACATATTATGAGCTTAATATATCGTGATGTATTATGAAAACAAACTTTCATAGTTATACAGCTCCTCGGCCAAAAATATTTTTGAGCAACGGTAAATATTACATTGTTAAAGTGCCCTCATATTTTTTATGAAACGTTTTCATCAAGGCGCAAAACGTCCATTGTCGAGCTAATGCATGCAACTTGTTTTTAACAGGCTCTCGTTGGTGCTGTACGCCGCTCTATCTATCACAAAGGAAGTCGCCATTCATTCTTTCTTTTACATCGTTACAAGTGCACACACAAGTCATGCTTATGTTGTAGTCCTAACGTCTTTCTTTTTATAAGAGTACTGTCATGTCATAGCATTTTGGTTGAAGGATTATAGTAAAAATTTGGAATAACTAACATATACCAAACATACTCGTACATATAGTTTGAATCCACGGGAATACATTTCTAAATAAGTACTTAGGTAAACAGATAATTTTATAATTAAAAAAAAGAACAAAAGTTGTGCTCATCATATAGAATATTTCATCTGCGTGGAATCGAACTCACAACCAGAAGTTCAACAGTCAGCGTTACCAGCAACTGAACAGACGGATCGCTACGGGACTATTTCATCGTTCAAAGTAATTAAACAGGATCAAGGGAATAACGTGTGACTAATTTACGTATGCGAAAATAGCTCGTTATATCCAGTAATAACAAAATAGTTTTAATTACGATTAAAACCAAATTTACGAGTAATACTTAGGCCATTTATTGGCAATTTTCCATACTGCTTGTAATCAAAAGTTTCTGAAAAGTTAACGGTTTCAAGGTAATAATATAGTTAATGTCACAATGTTAACATGTATTGCGGTAATTTCAAGGCTAATGCGAATCGTATGAAATGATCTATTATTATCACTATTTTCCAATATTAATTGAGTGACTAAATAGAAAAGCGTTAATCGTTTTACGTTCTGGTTACGAGTTACAAACTACTCGTAATAAAAAAAAACGTAACATTACACCTTTAAACCCCGAAAGGGTAGGCGGAGAAGTGTAGTACACCCCCACGTTTCACCCGTTTCAGTCCGTGTCGCGTCGTCGGCAGGGAATGTACGATAGTTCTCTATTATTAGTTGTATTAGTTCGTAAATAAATGAGTATATATAACAGAAGACTCTAACAAGTATATAAAACGATAAGTAATTATTAAAAATCCACTCAGAAGGGAATACGTTTCTAAGCCGGGTTAGAAAAGTTCATCTTTTAAGTCCGCGGACTCATTCCCTTGAGGGCGGCCTTCTTAATGACCTACCTATAAATTGAGCTTATATATAGCCGTGAGTTGTAAGTAAACGGTCCTTGATGCTAATACAACCTTCAATTAGTTAATATTATGGGTAATAATAAATATATTATTATATAATGAAGCTAGGATTCCCAACGCGAGTAGAGCATCGAGTGCCAGATATCTCTGTCCTTACAGAGCTGACGCGCTTCTTTTACATTTATCACGCACTTTATATACACACACGCACACACACCAGTTTCGAAGACTCCTTACTCTAAGATCAGGCAGTATTTGCCCTATTCGATCAACATACGTGATTCTCTGCCTTCTTCGCATTTGATAACTTTAGCGTCCATCAGATAGACTAATCTATTTTGTCCAGATAGGTTTCCCACGGCACCTGCATCCATTAGTAGCCGTAAATAAATATTTTTTTATTATTATAAGCATTTTACGTTTTCTTTAATAATAGGTATTATAATGGTTATCTGAAAGCGAATCTACTGAGACGAGTTACGGAAGTTCATATTTTAAACCCGGACGATCCCTTGAGGGTCTCGCACTTAGCGATGACCCCATAAATTGCGCTTTGCGCCATCGCCCCGGGGTTGTAAATAAATTAATTCCACTGGCTAACACATTATATAATCAGGTGATGCAAAATATATAAAAATACAGGCGTTCCTAATGAATGTAGAGGAAGCACGTCAGGTCGGTAAGGATATAAATGCTTGCCATTCTGTGTACTTCGCCTACCCCGTAAAGGACCTGGTGTGCTGATATAACAATAATAATAACTAGTATTTGGTGTGTATTGTAATAAAGAGATCGTAAGCTTACCAAATTTTTATTGAATATGGTTTAATTTTACTTTTAAGAATCTGGCGCCAACAGATGCCGCCGTCAAATTTTGTTCAACTTCTTTTAATGAGCAATCGATCTGTCGGTACGAGGTATTTTATAATGCCTACCAATATATAATATAACCTGTCATAGTCACACAATAGTCACTTAAATATTGTTAACGGTGCGTAGTACTCACCAAAGTGCTAAGCTTAGAATAGTAGCATGCGTTTGTTTGGTAACAATGTAAGTAATTAGACCACGTTTCTCACGGGTGTATCAGGGAAGTTCATCTCTTAAGCCCGGGGCCATCCTCCGCGGCCGAGCACTTAGCGATGAGCCCATAAATTGCGTTTAGCCACTGCTTCGCCCCGTAAACACACGGCCACTAATGGCCACGGCGGCGTTTACAACACGTTCAATACAACTTTCCTGTCTATATAATGTTAAACATTACCAAATGAATTGGATGCAAAAATGTGAAGATTGAGCTCGTGGGGTGCTGATGGAGAAGCCCGTGTCCAGTATTGGACGATGACGGGCTCATGATAATGATAATATTGATGATCAAATGAACGAAATCCTTGTATTTGTGATATACTCGTAGTTCTGTTGAGCAAACAGTTTTAGTTTTAATGATAACAATACCATCCTGGTGGTTTATATATCTATGTTTTAGCATAACGATCAGGGATGAATTGTGGAAACTAGACATCTTGAAATTTCCTATAGAATTTTCGATCTAAGCTTACTCTACCTAAGATACGCAATCTTAGTTTGTCGGGCCCCAATCAATCAGTTTAGATAGTAGAACCCACTTTTCATTATGAGAGGAAACCCTTGACCAGTAGTGGAATTTAAGAAGCTTCGTGACGGTCTGATGGGATATACAGGAGGTTCCGAAACCGGGATGCCTGTGTAAGAGAGTGCTGTATGTATAAGTATGTCAGCTCTATATGGATAAATATATATGGGACTCGGTGCTCCCTGCCTACTCCGTAAGGACCTAATGTGATGATTATTAAAAATACGATGAATACGCTAGTGGACAAATAAGGTGAGAGGTACAATCACAAAATTGATTATTGTTTATTTTCATGTTTTTGATGTTCACGTGTCGCATTAAAATTATGACGTAACATCACGCCTGTAATCCTCGATGGGGTAAGCAGAGGAGTGTAGTACACTCCCACGTTTCACCAGTTACATTTAATTCCTATGGAATAGGTGGTGATTCTAATGCCATACACTGGGCAAAATTTCAGACTTCGAGACACTACTAGCAACTTAAAATTATAATAGATAAATCTAATATCACCCGACCCGAGATTTAAACCCATGACCTCCCGATCGGCAGTCACGCTTGCAGCCACTCGACCAACGAGGCAGTAAAATTATGATTTCAAAAATATACTCATATCGTAATAAATAATTGCGATACAGTGATTTAATACAATATTCCGTCTGAAGGGCGGATGACAATCATTAGTAAAGTAATAAAGTAGAGTAATATTATTAGGACGAAGGGTGGGAATCTGGGGTAAGGCGTTCACTAGATAATCCTATTGCCAGCGGACAAGCTACGAGCGCCAACCGTTTTGAGAAAACACTTAAATAGTTTCCTTTCTATCCGCTGTAAGAAATATAACGTTTTCAAAATTTATTGCGTTAACTGTCACCATAATAGTTTTCTTCGTCAGAAGTTATCGAAACAGGCGTGCATCTGTGAACACTGAAAATAAAGATAATGAAATAGTTAGAAAATTTAATAATAATAATAATAACCGTTTTGTACCTTTATGATCCTTCGTCTTTGAAAAATCTAAATTGATTTCTTATACTAGTGTGTCTATAGCATATTTAGAAAAAATAAAAATTAACATATAGGTTAATTTTACATAAAATTCATTTTTCACACACACACTCACTTCACACATATATTTCACACTCGGAGCTCTTTGTCTAGCCCGAGAGTGGACTGGTGTGATGATATACAAATAAAAAATCATTTCTTTCGGCTTCTAAAAGATTTTAGCCCGCACCCTGCCGTAGCTTGCACGGCGGCGTCAAGTACAAGGTTGTCAAAGGCGAGAATTACACGTTTACACGCCAACACACTGGCGGGTTTATCTTGTTTACTCAGACGGCGACCCGCGCCGACATATTTGATTACAATTGAAATATGCCCGCTACGCCTAAGCGACACTGCCTTGAGCCTTTCACCCGCTCCTAACGTGATTATTGTCATATCATTTAACAGTTTGTATGACATACATATTTTAAACACCGTCGTTGATATGTAGAAAGTACACTCTGTAACTTTAAATATTGTCATTCTAAGAGCGGTGTCCACATTGGAATGATGAAAGTGGTAATGAAGATGAAAGTCCTAGAAGTTTCATCGTTGAAGTGCAGCTATATTTATTCTACTAATAGTTTTACTATGCCACTGGCTCTGTCTCCTTTCGAACCAGAGGAACGTATGTGCAGATATTCCAAAATATTATTTTACGATTTCGTGAAATATTTTTCTCAATAGTTCATTTTATGTACCTTTGATATTGTGCACGAGGCGATATTACGTTCAACGTCCACTCGTATGAAACTAACGGAAATGAAACGAAAAAGTCGATAACGAATTGTTAGGGCGGAAGCGGGAAGCGAGTCAAGGTCGAAGGTCGCTCAACAATGAGAAATCAAAGCATTAGCCTTATCACGGCAGCCGCCGGTGGAGCGTGGTCGTTAACATTCAACTGGGCCTTTTGTTGGCTATTCACGGCGCTACTTTTCTATGATTTTTAATAAAGCGACGCTACGCAATTATTATTACTCAGTTTTTCATAGTTGATTGCAGCAGGCGTTATTTTGTGGGAAAGTATTGTGAATAACTTTTAAAGCTAAATTTCATGAGGATGTAAGGCGAAACACTAGCTTTTAGTACACCCTTCTGTACAACAGGCGAGGCTTTGAAGTCCAGCTAGCAGTTAGTTGTAGGCTGATGAGCTCTCCATAATATTCTCGAAGCGTGGATCATTGTACGGAATGCAGGTTTATTTCAATACATGCGTATATTTGAAAAGCTAGACAATCCCGGAATGGGAGTATCAAATCTTAACCAGTAAGATGGAACATTGTTCATTAATAAAATGAGCGTTAATATCACATTGATATAAATTTCTGTCATTCATTTCACGCATCAGGAAAAAATGTAACTTTAACAGTAGATATTTATTTCTTACAGGCCTTGTTCACGGCGGTGATTAAGCACGGCACAGTCGTGTGATAACAGCCGGAAATTATTAAATTCTAGCAGTGACGTTTCTATTTTTGCAAAATGATTTATTGTTTTAAATCGTGAACACGAAAAGAAGTGAAGAAAAAACGAAAACTGTCAAGAACACGAATAAAAGTTGTGATAGTAAATGTCGTAATAACTGACAGATGCTTCCGAAGCAATTAATGGCTCATCAACGTTGTAGTTACTATTTAAGATTAGGTCTGATATTAGCTTCTGTGATCTTTAACATATGCTGTAACATTATAGAGTGATAGGTAGGTTCTTATCAGCACAGCTATTCAGGAGTCACGTTAGAAACCTCCCCTCTCTATTGTGGTGTCCCGCCTAGTATGTTTTGAGAGTGGCATACGAGAAGGCACAATAAAAATTACCATTACAGACCTAGAATCCAGATGAATCGATCGAAAATAAGTCTATAGTAATAAGACAGTAAGTAGTAAACGCTAACAAGACAGGTAACAATGCGTAATATTTGGACTATTCCAAATCGACGTATAGGACTTCGATACTCTCTATCATTATTATAAAATTTGAGAGTCGCAACAGGGGGTTGAATTTTCGCATTCTCCATAAATGATACAATTCATACAGCGGCAATTACCAATATTGCTTTACACGGTATATTGTTTGCGAATACGACTACAACGGTTTTTTAAATTTTAATTGGAATTTGTCACAAAACGAAAATGCATATTATCATAATTGCTTAACTGTTTTTAAAGCTTTCCGCGGGCGTGGTACACAATTTCAACGTTTATCTTAATGGTGTGAGGGACTTAGTGGCGTGCACGATTTGTTCTAGGGTTGGCGCTTTGAAGTTTTTTAACCTTATGATTGTCGTATGTTATTTAGTGGGCGTTTTAAGTAAATGAGTATAAGTTACTAGGTTACGTTACATTAAAGTAATTTAAAAATAATGTCATCAGCTATTCATACAAATCAATGGGGAAAAAATATTGTGTATCAATATAATTAGTAGTTACGTGGTACTGTTAAAATCAACAAATTAATTGAATTGTTAATACTGTATACTCTTAATTATAGAATTGGGTTGGCAAGAGCCAACCCTAATCCCTAATGGCATAATGTAATAAAACGACAAAAGAAAGGAAAAAACAGGAATAACAATGACATCGTTATCGCTAATAAGTCATCGTTAGTCCTAAATGGACTTCTTTCATCGCCTGTATCGATCGGCACGGGAAAATGGCCCTCCACGGTGCATCAATAGGGGGCTTTATGGCGTAACCTACTTCTTGAATCGCTTTAAACGGTATTAACCTATAGACGTTCCTTATTTAATGTGGTTGTTCAGTTTCCATTGTAAGATTCATTAAAGTTATCTCAAATAAAATTACTTCATATGATTTCCTTTAAAACCTTCCTTTTAACTGAGGTTCTAGATTCATAAGTCTATGATTAAAATATAATTGATAAGTTGATGTATGGGGTACTACTAGTATCAGTAATAAATATTAATTAAAATAAATAGCAGAGCTAAGTGTCTTGATATATGTAGTATATATATTGTACTATAGGGGTGCAGACAGCTGTTAAACATACATGTATATGTATGTATGCATTTGCAAATTCTTGTTCAAAAATAAACGTTCCCGCGCAACAGATGATATTTATCTTGGATTAGAATTGAACCCAGGACTGCCAGCGGAATAATTATGTTTACAACCACAAGGTTAATAGAATAGTTAAATATTAATCTTAACAGTCGATGTTGACCACTTACTATTTTGGGACCGGTCCCCCGTCTGTCAGATTTCGTTTTATGAAAACCCTTCATACTGCTGAAGTATATTTATCTTTTGTGCTTGTCAGTCTCGCAGTCGGCCTGTCAGCTTGAGGGAACAGCGCGAAGGTATACATAAGTGTATACCCCCGCGTATTAAGGACTTGCTATATATTGTTTTTTTAATTTCCTTGCACCTATTACTTGTTATTGAAAATTGTTTCCCATATTGCGATAACGTCCTAACAGTGTATTAGTTACATTGACAATTTAAAACGAATACCATAGTTGTTGATGTCTAGAATATAATAACTTTTTGCTTTTATGTTCGTCTTTTACCTTAAGGGGTAGGCAGAGAGAAACGAATGCCAAATATCTCTATCCTTATAAACGGAACTTGATTCTTCAATATTCATATACATATATATATTATAAAAATACTAATAACAATAAGCATCGTTAAATACACGGTTGTATCTCAAGTATTGTATACCTACATTTCGTTCGTCGTAGGCACAGAGTTCATCAAAGCCCGCCGCGTCAGCTCGTCACGTCACGTCGACGTGTCTGCGACGGGGGTTATTCTTGGCATTGACGCAAAAAGGACTACCTTGTAAAGGAACGACCAGACCTTATTGTAACACAAAATTTCCAAGAAAGCTTTGTTATTGCAAGCTACCTTATAATATAACTAACTAAATAAATCTTTATGAATTTATTTACGGTTGCCAAGGTACCTACTCGTTTTACAAGGTACTATTGATATAAAGTACATAGTTGTGTTACCAGCCGAATGATGGCTTATATATCTCTGAATGTAGGCAATGCTTGTAAAAACCGTCGTGACGTAACAACCAAGTGGGTGATTAATAGTTCAATCTGAGATAAACTAAGAAAATTGTTAGTCGTGTTCGATAGGCTCATTATAATGTGAACTATAATTAAAGAGTTTCGTCAGCCCAGCAGTGCCCTATTAACGAAACCGAAAACAACCGAGATTGTGATCTCAAACTGTAAATTAAAACGTAGAAACATTCTCTATTTACCTTGTTACTTAACATGCATTTTCTTATAATAATTCCTAATCTATCATTACTTTATTTATGTAAATGTTTTAGTCTAAATATGTCAGTGCGATCGCCTCATGGGGATAATAAAACATATCAGACGGAATTGTATTTTGCTACTCCCATTCCTATTATAATATTCGCGTGGCTTAGTGAACGCCACTTGCTGTCCAGCGCCAGCCGCGCCGCCCGACGCGGGTAGGTAGCGCACGAACAACATGCAACTGCTATACTTTTCTGTAAAACGTGTAAGCTATCGTCACTATAGACAGTTGTTAATGATAATTGTGTTCAAGCACGAATTTATTCTCAATTATGCAAATCAGGTAATAATAATATTTTAGAACATCTACACACGGCCATCGTGAAGTGAGCGTAAAGTGAGAATCGAAAGAGCTTCTGTTATTATGTCTTCTATATTATGCTTAGGTCCTCTATACCTAGACACAGAACTTGTGTTTATCACACAAATATCTGCTTATTCTGGGTGGTAATCGAACCTCAAATCAACAGTCAGGTTCACTAACCACTCAAGGCCAGTCAACAATTTATACAAACATATAAAAAGTGCTACCAATTACATACATTTCAACATAGGTTTCCCCTGAGGAATTTTTGGCCATAATCCCCATAGCACGACTTCTCACACCGCCTACACTACTGCCCGTCCTTTAATATATGTATTTTAATATAACAACTAAATGTCCATTTTATTTATTTACTCGTCTTAACTTATAAAACTTGGGAGTGGGACACATTCCTTCGCCCAACTCTTTGGGGTTAGAGAGTGATGTTAAATATTTTTCTTACTTTATTTACTTAGAAAACATACAATCATCATTACGAATGTAAACATTAAAAGCATATTTTAAACATTATTTACATGTGTTCTCGTACAATAATAAAAACGTGTTTGTTCAGGACTTTACGGCTTTCAAGAGAAAATATTGAACTTGAAGATTACAATAGAATTTAAATTAAATTACAGTAAACTGTTATTAAATACAACACGTTTACATGCTTTTGGAGAAGAATTAAGTGGATCAAGTTCAGGCAAAATCATCGAATTTGATGACATGATTTTGCCTGAACTTGATCTACTAAAAATGAGTTTAGTCTTCATTTAATAGTAAAAGGCCGGACATGTCGACTAGTATGTGTGCATCATACGTGGAACACGTTAGTATATTTAACTGTACTATTAATACTTCGCCATTAAATAAACTAAGCATGTTTCCGTATTAGGAAATTATCTATTAACAATATCAATATATCATAACGAAACTAGATCCCAATACTCGTACTCAGAATATAATTCAACTGCTGAACACGGCGATTGTTTCTGAATATTAAGTTGAGAAGTTTATATGGATTACACCGGCCGTATCATTAATTTTGTTACTGAAATGTAACACACTAATAGAAAAACGATAAGCGATGAATCCCCCTACCCATTTGCTAAAGAGTGGTTGTTCATCGATTGATCTTAGCTTCCATCATGTAAATATCAGATCCCTTAAGGGGTAGTCACAGAGCACTAAGCGCCAAATATTCTTATCTTTAAAAACCTGGCTTCCTTCTTTTACATCAATTACTCTGTCCATATGAGGTTGCCATTTTTGAAGACTGCTGATCCTTAAATCTTCCATTAGCCGTTGTTCGGAATATTATAGGAAACATTGCACAAAAGCTATTTTATTACGTTGGACAGATAATACTTTTTATATCAAGAGAATATTAAAAGAGTACTTCATTATTGTAAGTAGCCCGTACCGTTCATGGATATTTGCTAAGATCAAACAGAATTACAAGAATAGGACTATTAGTGTCAATTGGTTCAGTTCGTAGAAATTGCGATCAACTAATTGACCTAATAAACATAAGTAATAACGATTAATTATATTGGTTGTGTTAATTAGTTTCAGACTAGCAGGAATGAGACTGTAAGAAATATTACTGCGATAATTATATGTCAGTGCAAAATCAGTTAGTGTTTGTCTTTTATTAGATTAGACTAGTGTTAGACTAAGTGATTAGATTAGACTAGTGTTCAATAATCGTCATTACTAAAACATTTACCTAATTTCAGTAGGTATATCCCGCTATTCCCCCGCTCGTTACTGAATCTGTTTGGATGTTTTCATCATCTAATGGTAAAAGATTATTGTTTATGAGATTTCTGTGATTTTCCTCGACCATACTAGTTGTTGAGCAGTTTGGCAAATTTGTGTAATGACAGAAATGGAAAGTGCTGTACAAATAGTAATGACTAATGAATGTGGCAGAAGAGCGTCAGGATTGTAAAGGTAGACATTTTTAACATCCGGTGCTCTCTGCCTAACTTTTTAGGAACCTGGCATGACAATATAATACTAATACGAGTACTAATAAAGAAGATTAAATTCGAAGTAGGTACATTGGTATAGGAGCTATTGGGATTATACCGTTTTAAATGTAATGTTTGCCTGTCTACTGCAAATGTTTGCGCGTCGATTGAGTAAATCCGCCGCGCCTCAGTCAGCTCCGTCTCTATCGACACTCATTGGGATAA